>JAXCEF010000406.1:0-50483 GCA_037178605.1 Colletotrichum euphorbiae
ACCAGCGAGAGCAGCGGCGGCAATAGAGTACTTCATTTTGATGGTTAAAGGGGGGGGGGGGGGGGGGGGGTTGAGGTTGGACTTCGGGTCTTCGACGAACGGTGGAGATACCGGAAGAGTGCGTAACCGAGCAAGGGAAGCACAACTCTCAGCAAAATGGTGGAATAGGACATTCTGGTGGTGCTTGGAAACTCGAGGTAACGGAAATTCCTTCCCGGAGCAGGGGAAATTGCACGAAATGTACATGTTTACATCCATGATGTGACATTCGTCGGTCTGTATCGAGCTGTGCTCATCTTCGAGAAGCGCCGATGATTCAGCGTCTTGCAGCGTGACGGGTGGCCCCACGGCATGAGGAGAAATCAAGACGTTGTTACTGGGCGAATTCAAGTCACGCTTACCAGCTGCTACGCTGCGAAGCAACCGTATAATCTTCTGTCTGGCATAATTCGTTCATGATCCGAGTCCGACTTCGTCCTGTGCTGTATGCGGATACTTGCTGATGATTATCCCTCTAGCCCACTCCCTAGAGCTGCGCTCAATAAGCAGGAGAGGTGATGGAACCTAGTCCTCAGAAGGTTCGCACTGCCAGCCAGCCGTGCTTGTCGCGAAACGTTCAAGATACCATTTTGATTGAAGTTCCGACTTTCTAGGTATTGGGATATTGGGATATTGGCAGTATTAGCGCGCCTGTAGGGCGCAGGCGCAGAGGGCACGGCAGAATCCCGGGCGGTATGGCCATAAAGCTCAGCACCTATAATACTACCGCCCTCCAGCCCTCTCGCTAATACTCCAACTTAGCCATCTTCAATACTATGAATTGGACCCCTACCTTTAATACGTATCATCATACTGTTATCACCCTATCCGAGTGATACCAACACTGGGATACCAAGAGCTTTCCAAATAGGCACCCAGTCAAAACCATACAGTACCTAGTTAGGTAGATTCAAGCACAGTTAACAGGATTATACGACGAGTATATTACGTAGGGTACCTTACCATATACGCTGGGTCTTCTCACGCGACGCTCAAGCCAGAGAGAAAAAAAGAAGAAAGAAAGAAAGAAAGGGATTGTGGCAAGAAAACGAGCTTACTTCGCGGGAGAATCAGGATAGCAAGCTGGAGCTGCAGCGGCGAAGGGCAGGTGGATGGCTTGCCCGCAGACGAGATCCATGTTGTGACGAAGATGGGGAAAGATGATGAAGTGGAGCGGAAAGCAAAGGATTGTCTTGGCATTTATGGCAGTGGTTACAACAGGGTTGTTATGTGGAAAGCGTTTTTAGGGACAGCGGTCACACGGGTGTTTGATTTTTCAAGGCTGCATCGGAATTTGGCCTCCCTAATTTGCCTGATCTTTGCGACATTCGGTCATCATACGACCAGATACCCAAATGAGTTATCTTCAATACGTCTCCCTATTCCGTCGGTTCTTGACCTGACTTCCCCTGGCTGCATATCCGCACGTCCGCACCCACTTCCTACAACTCCTACACCAACTCCATCCTCCATGCTTTCCGTTCTTTTGCGATGACTAGAGACAGTTGAGGGCTTTTCAAAGGAATCGATCGAGTTATGGTTGAGTTGATGTCAAGTTGTGATGAAGCCGCCGAGACGTTACGAATGTGGCCCTTACCGCTAGCTAGGAGCTGCACATTAACTGATACCACGGACTACCCGCATCCCACTCCTTGGGGTCACATTCCGCCTGCAAGCATGACCCGACCGAACAGGACATCCATTTGTCGACGTCGCCATTTTCGTCGTCACAGAACTCTTTCCTGGAAATCGTGTCGAGCATAAAGGACTTTCTGACACGGTCCATTTTGATGAAGCATTGTCGGAAACAGGGAGGCAGAGGGGAAAGGTCCACTCGTTGCCCTAGTTCAGGTAGAGCCCCCTCTCCTGTCGGTTTGGCCATCCCGTTGCCAGCAAGGGCAAAGGCCGCGAGGATCAGATCGGAGACCTTCATGATGACAGTTGAGTTTGGTTGATGGGTGACTTGGGAGACGGCGAGACTCTTTGATCGAGGTCGGTAAGCTTGAGTAGGTGGTTGGTGGATATGTTTTGTTATGGTTTCTGTGTGAAAACAGAACTGTTGAAGAGAAGAGGTGATTGAGTTGTTTTGGGGTGCTGGATTCTGAGCAAGAGATGGATGAAAGCTCGGGGAAATGTTGATTGAAGTATTTGGCCAGAAACCTACTTGAACTGGTGTTTACTTCCTCATTGGTGTCCTCGTTGCTCGTGTTGGACTAGGAGTGACGTCTAAGTCTCCTCGAACCTTGAGAGAAAGTGACCAAACTCACTCCACATCATTAACCTGAACTTTATCAAATGAAATCTGTCTTTTTTCCGAGTATGATTTTCTGCAAACCCCTCATTCCATGTTACGAAAGACATCACGGTTCTAGTCCTGGTAGCCGTGGACATGTAAGGTCCGATGCTGGTTCGGTCAAGTGCTGCGTCGTTAAGGGAGTCCCAGACAAAGTTTGTCCGATCCAAGGAAGCGAGGAACTCAGGAAATCAAGCCACCACCAACCAAAAGCTACGCTCAACAGAAAGCTCACAGTGAAAAAGAAGATTCCATTTCTTCATGCCGAGAAGAACTTCTTCCAAAGCCTCTCGTTATTCCCCTCTTCAAATCCTCAAACCTAAACACTTCTCGTTCAGATCCCATAATCTTCCGCCCCCAGTAAGTCGTCATGAAAAAAGAGCGCGACCTCGGCCGGATCTAAGTACTTTTCTGAGTTACCTTAGGAACTTGGATCAAAATGAAGATGATCTCGTCAGTGGCCGCAGCCCTCGTTTTCGCCGCGGGCGCCCTGGCCAGCCCACTTCCGCTCGAAGCTACCGTCATCCCGTTCAAGAGGCTGCCGGAATGTTACCAGCATTGTGCCGAGTACATCAACGACATAAGTCACGCGAAAGATTTCGACATTACCACTGTGAGCGTGGGGGAGTTTTGCAAGGAACAAAAGGTTCCTGTGCCCAGATGGGACTTGAGTGAGGTGTACCATTGCGCCGAGTTTGCCTGTGCAGGCAATAATTCCCAGCATATTTTGGCGGCTGGCTGGTTCAGTGATTTGTGTCAATTCGTGCCGCATATGGAGCTGTAAGAACGAAAGAAAATGTCGGCGGCGTCCGGATGGACGAGGCTAGTCGCGATTGGCGTATTGACAGTCTGTAATGTCCAGTGGCCTCAGACATCGAGGCGATGCCGAGTCACTAAAACATGATAGCTCAAAAGGGTTTTGCTATACGAGACTGCGGGAAGCTCCGAGGCTTGATCAATCAGCGATTCCTAACGATGGCATTCTTTGCCTTTCGTTTAACCTGTTACCTGTATGAATATCAATATCTCATGTGTGAGGTAAACTTAGCGCAACTGACGATCTTTCTTTTTCCCCAAGTTCATGAGAAATCTGATGGTGTGGCAATCTAGCTCCATCCGTGGATGGATGTTTCTTGGTTATGCTGCCGGAGCCACGGTAACTGAATGCGTGGACTCACGACTGTATCGCTAGTTTCTGAGGCCCCGGACAACGGAGAAATTCCTGCCTTTTGCTACTTAATGACGAAGTACTGACTCCTCTTAAAGTAGAAAGAAGAGCATTATTTCACATTACAGCCACGCCGTTCTCGTAGCAAGTCTGCGTATCGTCAACCGCCAAACTACTGCCATGGACACTTTTCAAGATACATCTCAAGGTACGAAGATCCCACCTGACTCTATAGGGCCAGCCTCCGAGCCGCATACGAAGCCATACTGCACTCTGGCAGCTCGCACCCTTATGGAAGAATACTTGGCCAGGCTCGGCCCCTTCAAAGACAGTGCGTGGGAGAGATTTGACTTTTGCATGGAGGTGCACAAGTCTCTGGAGGACGCAGGGGTAGAGATACAATTTCCCTCGGGACAGGCATTTCTGTACACTTCAGGTCCTTTCGACCACTTGGAATACCATGCCCATACTTATTTCGCATCGAAAGAGGAAGGTCCCTGCGAGAAATCTCATCACAGCAGCAAAACAGTGCGGTCAAAGTACCGCATAGAGGAAGCTGCGAGGAGCGTGGACGGTGGGGAGCGTAGCAATGCGAGCAACACGCTTCGAGCAGGTTTGGCTCGTCGGAAACGTAGCAGAGCATCGCGGAAGCCCGACAAGTCTTCCTCAAGCCGTAGAAGCCAAGTGGAACAAGTCAGCAACTCACAGCGACCAGGACCAGCAGAGCCGGAAGCTGTGGATGAGCCGGCTGCCACCGTGGATCAAATGGCTGTGGATTGAAGTAGTCTCAGCCTGGACTAGAAGCCGTCGGGAAATACGCATTAGATGTTACCCAGTCGAGTTACAAATTGGCGAAGGATAATGTATGACTGGGTTGGGGAACCACCAAGGTTACGCTGTTGATACATGTACATAGCTTGCCCTCGGAAACCAATGTTTCGCTGGTGACTTCAAGCTAAACAACTTATTCCAATATCTCAGCTGTGAATATCAGCCACGCACACAAATGATGAATAGTAAATGATTATTCAACTTCACGGCTCTTGCGGCCCCAAATCGCCAAAATGGGTGCGACTCAGGTAGGCCGCGCTTGATTGCCAAAATGAGCCATGTGGATTCAGATGCGGTCATTTGATTGGTGCCACGAACACATGGGAATGCTTTCGGAGTCGAGGATGGAACCTCGAAGGGCATGAGTTATCCTCCACTGTTCACCCGTGGGTTTGTGATCTTGTGAGAGCCGTTCCATTGATTGCGTCTTCCAGTTCATGGTTTTGTTTACATTCGTCACAGTAGTCAGTAACTATTGCCAAGTTTCATTCATCATTCGGCGTGGAAAAGACCCCGTTTTCTTCGGACATAAGGGTTACTAAGTTCCATTGATTGCGGTGTGTCTGGGCTTGTGGGGTAAGGTCAGGGCAACCTTGAACTTGTCGAGCTTAAAACGAACACCGGATGGTTGGTTTCTCAAAAGCCGTTTGCTTCGTTTTGAACATTGCGACTCCACAACGACTCGAACGCATTGTTTCCGTAATGTTTGTCATTGGCCGGCCGTACGCGGAAGGATTGCAGTAGCGCGGCACGCGCGCGACATTGTTCTGGGCTGCTGCTGCTGCTGAGGTTGAGGTGTTGAATGGAGTGCATGGGATACATGCTTGACATCTACTGGGGAATTCCGAGGAAAGCGGAATCTAAAGATCATTATGGTTGGAATCCTAGAGCAAGTTGCTGGTTGGTGTCGAGGTTGAGGTTATTCCCAAGGTTCATGACAGTCGGAAAAGTTCAGGTTGGATGAACAATAGGGGCCCTGAATGTTTGTAGCGGAGAGTAACAGTTGGACATCCCCACTGCCGCGGGATTTACCTTATTAAGCCGTCCTGATCAGATATTGTTAGTACCTTATCTTACCCTAGCTAAACCTGGAACGCTAGCAAGGGCAAAGTCACACGCTAACAAACATCCAGGGGGTATATCGAACTTCAGACGACCGGCATGACGTAAGGACCGCAAAGAAGCCTCAATGATTGGGCAACTCACTCGGGTTCATCGGGTAAATTGATCGCCCCCCGGGCGGTAAGCTGACAAGCCTGACAGGTGACAGGGACCAACCACAAGGGTCCACCATCACGCCTGCACCGGGAGGGAATAGTGGGATCTCCCACGCCGATTACCACATTAAATTCCCACCTGCAAGACACCCAACGGATCCCGTTTGTGCCGCCCGCCATGTCCTCTGCCGCCTGCTCCAGGCCCGGTCTTCTTTGCCAGGGCGACTTCGCTGCTACGGTTTGCTGCTTGCTGACGTTCACTGACGAGTAAGACGCACGCCTCCGTCGAAAGAAGAGCGCGTCGAGATTCCTGTACACCGCCGCCTAGAAATCGACCTTGAAAATATCGAAGACAAGATCGCACAAATACGATACAAAAAAATGGCCAATTCCGCGACTTCCGAGCCCGCCTCCAAGGTCAAATTCCACGCCTCGACCGTCGCCGAACACGGCTACCCGCGCGGCCATCTGGGGCACCTCAGCGAGCACGAGGAGGCGCAGTTCGCAGCTTTCAAGACGCTCGCTGAGGAGAAGGGACCGTATAAGCCCGGCCCGCCAGCTTCCCACGATGATCAGACACTGCTGTAAGCATTTGCGCATTTTCCATCTTACGCCGGATGTATCGGCATTCGTGAAGCTGACGATTTCCTTCTCTTTCAAACAGGCGATACCTGAGAGCCCGCGGCTGGGTCCCCGCAGACGCTCTCACGCAGTTCAAGGATACTGAAGAGTGGCGTGCCGGGAGCGACATCGACACCCTCTACCACACCATCGAGCTCGAGGCATACGAGCAGAGCCGCCGCCTGTACCCGCAATGGACCGGCCGTCGTGACCGCCGCGGCATCCCGCTGTACCTGTTCGAGATTAAGCACCTCGACACGAAGACCATCGCCGCCTACGAGAAGTCGGGCAAGGAGACGTTCAGCAAGGCCAAGTGGGATGGCAAAACGCCACAGGGCCTGCTGAGACTGTTCGCGCTGTACGAGAACCTGACGCGGTTCAACCAGCCCTTCTCTACTCAGCTACAGGACCGCGAGTTCAACGATACTCCCATCACGCTGAGCACCAACATTGTCGACATCTCCGGTGTCAGTCTGAAGCAGTTTTGGAATTTGAAGAGTCACATGCAGGCAGCTAGCCAGATCGCGACGGCGCACTACCCCGAGACTCTTGACAGTAAGTGTTGGCGGGTTTCCACGTCTCCCAACGAGTGACTGACAGCATGCAGGAATCTTCATCATCGGTGCCCCCGTCTTCTTTTCCACTGTCTGGGGCTGGGTCAAGCGCTGGTTCGACCCGATCACCGTCTCCAAGATCTTCATCCTCAGCCCGCACGAAGTCCTGCCCACACTCGAGCAGTTCATCGAACCGCGCAACATTCCCAAGAAGTACGGCGGCGGACTCGAATTCAGCTGGGGCGACCAACCGACCGTCGACCCTGCGTGGGAGGGCGTTGTGAAGTGGGAGAACGGACATTCATGCTTCAAGGGACGGCCGGCGGTTTGGCGCGTCACCGAAGACGGCACCCGTGTCGAGTGTTACGGCCTCGGTAGCGTCAACGGAAAGGAGCAGAACGAGCTCATCGCCTCGGTGCCCCGGACCTGGCCACCAGCGCAGGCCACGAAGACCAACGTCACCACGACCGAAGTGGTCACCGAAAAGAACGGCGCTGTGACGGAGGGCACACAAACCGAACCCGTCAAGGTCACCGAACCCGAGCAGGAGCTCTCCAAGCTTTCACTCTCCGATACCAAGGAGATTATAGAGAACAACACCAACGGAAGCACGGCTGCTCCCGCAGTCCCCGCCGGGCTGGTATAGATGTGTGAGATACCTAGAGTGAGTTTATAGAAAGACGAGGTTGCATTTCTTTTTCGGCATGACGGTAATTGATTGTTTGGGGTTTGGGAACGCATATATATATATATTACCCCGAGGGTTTCACTGGTCCTAATAGCATAGGTGACGTCGGCCTTGGGCGGGAGGTAGGCAACATGGGCTAGAGTAACAGTAAACGATAATCATATTCTATTTCATCGTCTGCTCTTATCTATAAAGAAGTGGTATCGAAACGTCGCATCGTCCCATCTATCCCGAAGACCCTGCAACCCGATTTAGGTTTGATCATCCCGTCCTGTCGTGCGTCCAGTCGTGGCAGCCCCCGAGTCCGTGGGCTTGGAATTCAGAAAGTTTGCGGGCCAAGCGCCCCTCTACTGCTGCACCATGTCCGGACACCTTCGCATTCATCCCAAGTATCCCCTCCTCTTACGCCACTCCGCCACACCCTTCTCAATTTCCGCCCACGAAACACCGTCACGAACCAAGTGCATCGTCACCCCCAAGCTCTCCGTGTCGCGGTTCCGGCTCTCGTCGTCGAAGAACAGCATGTCCGTGTACGGAATGCCCGTTTTCCTGAAGATGCCCTCGAAATGCCTAATCTTACTGCTCGGATAGATCTCCACGCCGCCGTCGAAGTACTCGAGCGCCCTCCTCGCCTTCTCCTTCTTCCCGCCGCCGCCCCCCTCCTCGGCGCTCGGCGGCGGCACGTGAAGCAGCTTCAGCATGTCCCTCGCCAGCTCGGGCGCGCTCGTGCGCGACGCGACCGCCAGCTTGACGCCCGCCACGGGGAGGGTGTAGAGGATGCGCGGGACCTCGTTGTAGAAGGCGAAGGACTCGCCGTGGCGGTCCGTCGCCGCGGAGTGCGTCGCGTTGGCCTTCAGGGGCCCGGCGACGTGGGTGTCTACCCAGAAGGGCCAGAGGGTGTAGTCGAGGTCGAAGACGACGAGTTTCGGGAGCGGGAGGTCGTCGGTCAGGATTCGGGGGAGGGAGAGGGAGCTTGTCGTCGAGGTCGAGGCTGTCGCGAGGGTCGATGTGCTCCCGGCCTGCGGGGCTTTGGAGAGTTTCTTGGGCATGTTGGCGAAGTCGCGTCGAGATCTTCGGCTGGGGGTGGGGGGTAAATTGCAAGACACGGAAAGGCTGTCGAACGCAAAGAGCCGAAGAAATTGGTTTTCTCAAAGACCGAAGCGCGGGGTGGAAGGATGGGAAATGTGTGGAGGGGCAGATCACATTTGCGATGATTGCGGTCGCAGGCGGCGAGTTTCGTCACTGCGGGCACTGAGTTAAGCTAGCGCACTGGCCATCACTGTGAGTAGTGGAAGTTGCATTGGAAGTTTGGAACCTCTGAAGGCGAAACTTCCTTCTGACCGAAAGAACCTGCCGACGAAAACTAAAAGACCAGACGGAAATAAAGATCAGGCGTTAGGGATTTTGGTTGAAAATTGTGCCTTCGAGTTGGTACACTTTCGTTGAATGACCTAGAGCAAAAATCACAAAAAATGAACGACGTTGGCCTGATTCGAACAGACGCTCCCGAAGGAACAAGATTTCTAGTCTTGCGCATTAGACCACTCTGCCACAACGCCAGATATTCACGGTGGAAAGTTTTCTGTAGAAGAAGGGTGGGCGTGACGCTGTTATCCAGTCACCAGAGATTTTCTCCGTCCGCAAAGCGCCATCCACAATGTCCCTGACTTTCGCCGAAAGAAGCAGACCGCACGCAGGAATATTCACTAGTGAACAGATCAGGGCCAATAATACCCAGCGTTCTCGGAGTTGCCAGGACTTGTTCACAGAAACCGTAAGGTGGTGTCCGAACCTGGCTAACTAACTTGAGGCTGGACTAACCTGGGCTATTTGCGTTGTCCTGTAGGTATTCTGTACGGCAATGAAAAAGCAGCAGAAATAGAGTAGACGGATAAGAGTAGTAGTGAAGCTGTGATGCTTCATGAACCCGGCGAACCCCTCGTCGTTCGGAGCGTGTAGTGCCACTCCACGCAACATTGCGAGCGGCTCTAAACAACATCACCATTATGGCTTCAGCAGCAATGATGTTCCCAGTATTAAGCGACCAATCTTCATGCCTCCATTTCCATACACCATCAACAGCTCGAACACGCTGGGCCAATAGTAGGGTAGGAATCCTACATGCCTACATGCTTGTTTAGTGGCATCCACGAAAGGACAACGATTCGGCCAGAGCAAATGCCAGAGACTATCTGTAGAAGACGAACAGAAACCACGGGCATTAATGATATCGTGTATAACAAAACTCTTCGGTTCAAGATATTGGTGGGAGAAGTTCATCAATATGCATGTGCGCACTTGTAGTCCGTCTATGGCTTGCCTGTACGGTCTTCGAAGACCCGGGATCGGCACAGTACCGAAAACGAGTGCGGCCGAGGCATGTGTTAACTGGCACGTCTTGGGCAAGTAGACATCCGCAGCTCTACCTTAGTCTTGTTCAATATTAGTAATTTAAAAAAGAATAGACGTTGCTCCTGTAAACCACTTTGAATGCTATACCTGCCGAACCGCGGCTAGGCAGAGCCTACCGACATATCGGAAGCGACAGACCCACTCCAGCGCCGGTTCGGACTGGCGAGCCGGTGACGTCCGGTGACCCCGTCAACCATCGGGTTGATAAATCTTATGGACAACGAATGTACGGATGGCGGCAATCAAAATAAGGAAAAAAAAACATTTTGGTAATATGAATGATCGCAGAAACGTGTTGCTGCCTCTGTAAAACTTTCTAGCGTGCAAAGCCACTAGGACATGGACACTACCCAGTCGCAGTGGCAGGAGTGTAGGATGAACCACTTGAGCGACGCTCACCATCGAAATGCCCAAACCCGATACACATCACAGCACAAGGAAAACCTTGCGTGTCGCATCATATCGGGAGCTACTTTTTGACCCCGAAGCTATGGCCACACGTCAGAGCAAACATAGTTTTGCCCAGCTAAATCCGAAATTGGAGCTGCGATACGGCGGCATATCACCGGCGAACATGAGCCGGCAATTCATATGACGCACATATCAAATAACAACTCGTGACAGTTCTTGTCGCCATTGATAGGGGGAATGTTGCAACAAGCAGCAGCAGCAGCAGCAGCAGAAGAAACCAAACTCCCCTCGGCCTTCTCGGGGCACCTGGCAACCTGGGCAACACTTGGAGGAGTGATGAACCTCCAAACGTCCGTTCCCGACGCCACGCCTTCAGCCCGTCGTCTGAGTTTCGGCACCGCGCCCCATCTCAAGTTACACCAAACACGCCAGACGCCACTGACGCCGAGAGGATACGGCAGCCAAAGTGCCGAGTGTGCGCGACGTTCGGGGCACCGTGGTGGGGTAATGCGGGGGGGGGGGGATTAAACTGGCTGATGTCTCTTCTCCCCTCCAACCGCGTTCGCGACAACAATTTGGAGGTCGGTTGATATAAGAAGACTCCGAGTTTCCCAGCTGCGGCCGCGATCCTTGTCAAGTCGGGTTTCCAACTTTCAATCGCCTCAGCCCCTTTTTTTTTCCCTCTCTAGCCAATTGAACCGCATCAGCTTCCCAGAGATCGTCACCATGTCCCGCAAGATCCAGCTCGTCCGCCTCGCCCACGTCTTTTACAAGCACAAGAACATCGACGCCGCCCGCAAGTTCTACGACGACTTTGGATACTTTGAGCTAGAGCGTGTGGGAAACAAGACATACTACCGTGGCTACGGCACCGAGCCCTTTGTGTTGTGTGCGGAGGAGGCTGCAGAGGATGAGTTCGGAGGTCCGGCGTTCGTCGTCGAGTCGCTGGATGATCTCGAGTACGCCTCCGAGACACTGCCGAACGCCACCGAGGTGTACGAATTGAAGGACGTGCCGGGAGGGGGCAAGTGTGTGACTTTCAAGGACCCGGTCGACGGATGGCCGTTCCATCTGGTGCATGGGCAGACGCCCGTGGAGAGGCGAGACCCTGGTTTCCCGAACCTGAAGTTCAACTATGTGAGTTTGGCGGTCGAATGGGAGGGGGTTTTGGGAACGGGATCGCTGACGCGCGACAGCCGACGGAGAAGCACCGTGATATCAACCACAAGCAGCGCTTCACGAAGCGACCGGCGCCGGTACACAAGCTGGGACACTTCGGCGTGTGTCTGACCAACTTTGACAAGGCATATGAGTTCTACACAAGCAACTTCAACTTCTTCCCCAGCGAGGTAAGCTTCCGTGCTTTCAGTAAGCCTCTTGCCGACTCAATGTGCTGATCGGTCGCACAGCTCGTCCACGCCCCGGATAACAAAGACAAGAAGGTCACGGTCTTCTTCCGCCTCAGCCGTGGCAAGGAATACGTCGACCACCACTGCTTCTTCTTTTTCGAGGGACCGAAGTTCCACGTCCACCACTCATCGTTCGAGACGCACGACTTCGATGCGCAGGTGCTGGGCCACGATTGGCTGAGGCACCAGGGGCACAAAAATTGCTGGGGTGTCGGCAGACACATCATGGGTAGCCAGATCTTTGATTACTGGTGAGTGAGCTTTCGTTTGCATGTGCGTGTGTGAAGCGGTCATTGGCGAAGATGCTGACGACGGGACAGGTTTGATCCATCCGGCTTCATCATGGAGCATTACGTCGACGGCGACCTGCTTGACGATTCAGAGCCGACGCACCACAACCCTGCATCACCAGATAACCTCCATGTGTGGGGTGAGTAGCCGCCATCTCAGGTGACTAAATATTGCTGACTTGTGTGGTGCTAGGACCCGAGGTGCCTTCTGACTTTTTGCAGTGATTCACTCCCTGCGAAGATTTGGCGATACGACGCGCACGCCCGTTCATAGTGCATCGCGTTGGTGTGCGTTGGAGTACAATGTTGCTGTCGGATAGGGTAAGATGGCTAATTGACGGAAAGGCTTACTCACAATAGGTAATAATTGACACATACTTAAAACATGACCGCAATCTGCGCACCCTGCCTGTTGCACACCAAGAGTGGCTTTGCGATGTGACAGCAGCTTGGTCGGCTACTCTATCAAATCATCGTGTGAGCGGCGAAAGCGGTCGGAAAGTTTGGCCAATGTTGCACCTCGTTCCTATCGGCCGAAGATGAGATGAAGACGAGACGAGTTAAGCTGCCAGACCTTTTGAGGAAAGCTTTTTTTTTACTTTTTGTCAGCAACACAATGGTTCAGTTTGACGAGCATGACTCGTGACTAGAGAAGCTTGAAATAAAAATTCAGAGTTACGATATTGGTTACCTCTCAACCCCGTTCGAAGCACCTCAAGTACTCTGAGAGCTGAGCGAATCGGCTTACACCCTGGCGGACGTCGCCAAAGGTGGCATATGAGACGAGCCTCAGCATGGCTGCTGTGGCTTTGCCGTGCCATCCGTTCGAAAACGCCCGGAGCACAGGCCGGAAGCTGAGCCGAGAAAGTGGATGATTCGGGGTTGCCGTGGTTTCAGGGAGCTCCCGCATGTTGGTTGCTGACTGCGCAGCCGCCGCAGCGGATACTCTCGACTTCAGTTTTCGGACAACAAACCAACGGCGAGGGCCGAGTGAAGTGTGAATGAGGCAGAAAGAGGGTCTCGAGAGGAGCCCCATGAGGTCCTTGGTATATTACGCCCTGACGCGTCTAAATGATGTCGAATACCGTCAGAAGAAGGCAAATTAAAGTCGTGGACCTTGCAGCAACTAGCACTTTAGACTTTGCCCCTGTGCTCCATTCCCGCGAGTCACTTATCGTCGAAAAGACGGACCACAGGCCCAAACGGTTAACGGCGGGAGTGGGAAAGACAGTAGAGACAGGGATAACCACCCCAGAACCTCTCGACTGACGAGCATGAGCTTCGGCCTTCATCCCTGCGGCCCCGTTGCAACGACACTGGGCGGAAGCAGCCCCTGTTCCCGGCCCTCCTGTCCATAGTCGCATCATCCACGGGCACTGCCTCCCCCTTGCGGCATCGGTCGCCGCCCGCGCAATTTCCATCATCTCCAACCTCTTCTAAGTTCTCTGTGGCCAGCCCCAGAACTGCACCCTCAATTTACCAGCTACCCCACGTGTCGATAGCTTCAGCGAATGATGTGCGGCGGCGGGGGGGCGTTCGAAGAGGAAGCTCCCCGAAAGCGTGCAGTTCAGCAGAGCTCGTTCGGTTCGATCGGTCGCGCTTTTGACGTTGGGTTTCATTGATTCGGGGGCGCCGCGGTGAACACGACATTCATTGGATGCGGCGCATATGGACACGAGGATAAGATTCCACTAACGCTAATCTTGGAGTATTATCGACTATTGGGCCAAGGTCGATAATCGTTTCGCCGCCTGCAGATGTCGAAAAGGAGCGATTGACCGGGCAGAAGAGGAGGGATGACTGATGGGATAGCTATGGGCTCAAGCACGTGTTAGTTATGGTTCGTGGACGAGCTTCTGATGGACCGGGGTGGAGGCGTTGATGGTCGTTCGCTTGCCCGTTTACTTATAAACTCGGCCGATCGCCGTTGGACGACTCTGACAACCCGTCTTCTTTCCTCACGCCCTTCTCAAGCCGCAACTTCACCTACACCAGACCTTGATCGAGCTGCCCTCACCCGCCTCGTCGTCCACTCATTCAAGATGCGCGCCGCCACCACCTTCGCCCTGCTCGCGCAGGCCCTTGCTGTCCAGAGTATCCGCATCATTCAATCCAACGATGACGGCTGGGCTGAGCTCTACGCCCGGTCCTTCCACGACGCCCTGAAGGCATCCGGTCATGACGTCCTCCTGTCTGGCCCGGCCGAGAACAAGTCTGGCTCTGGTAAGTCGCAGCTACACTCCGACCCGCATGTGTGAGCAACAACAAGTCACTAAGACCGACACAACCAGGCTCGCGCGACGAGGAACCTGCCGCGCGCACCAGCGCATGCCAGTACGACAGCTGCCCGGCCAAGAGCGGTCCCGTCGGAGTCAACGAGACTCGGACGGACCTGCGCTGGGTCAACTCGTTCCCCGTGACCGCGATGCGCTACGGCTTCGAGCAGTTCGCGGGCGAGCAGTGGAACGGCCAGGCACCCGAGCTCGCCGTCTCGGGCCCCAACGTCGGCTCGAACCTCTGGCTGTCCGTGCACGTCTCCGGCACCGTCGGCACCGCCGTCTACGCCTCGGGCACCAAGGGCGTCCCGGCCATCGCCTTCTCCGGAGCCTCCACCGGCACGCTCGCGTGGAACACCACTCCCGTCCCCGCCCGCAGCGCCGTGTACGCCGAGCTCGCGAACCGTCTCGTCACCAAGATCGTCAGCGGCGGGGCGCCGTACCTCCCCGAGAAGGTCTGGCTCAACGTCAACTTCCCCGAGGTCACCGACGCCAAGTGCAACAACCCCGACGAATTCAAGTGGGTCCTGAGCAGAATCAACCCTGGCCTCTTCTCCGGTTCCGACGTCAGCACCTGCGGAGCCAAAGGCAGATTGCCCGAGGAGAAGCACGTTGTCGGTACCTCGTCGGGATGCTACATCTCCATCAGTGTCGGAGACTCGAATGACAAGACTACCGCCTCCAAGGAGAAGCAACAGCCTGTTCTTGACAGGCTCGGAGACTTCTTGTCTTGCTTGCCTTAGACGTCGAACCTATCTAACGATTGGAAGTCGACGGTCGGTAGCATGAAAAGATAGTAATGAGAAATGTATCACAATTCGATGTCTATGTCCATGTGAGATTACATTCGGGCTCGAAGAAGTTACGCATTACATGACGGTCAAAGGGACGCAATGATGTCGACAACCATGCTACGTTGCCATGCAAGTCTAAGCTGAGATGTCTCGCTATACCGAGCCTTTCCCATCACGGTTCGCAATAAGATTCGTGTACAATCTTCGCTCCTCCTGTCCGACTTTCGCCGATCCAAGCTTCGTATAATGTCTCCAACCGCTTGACTTCCTTGGGAAGATCCGAGCAAAATGCTTCAAACTGCGGATTTGTCCCCACCGATGTCAAGCTGGGCAATCTTGAACCAGCCTTTCGGTTGCACGATTTTCTGGTTGCTTCTGGCACAGATGAGTCCATAAGACCTCCCGAACCGGCTGCAGGCACTCATCTTCATCGGAGAGAATCAGTCGTAGTTCCTCCGCTCCGGGCTCATTCACGCCTTGATCGCGGAACAGAATTGAGGACGGAGATTGATTCCGTTCCGGTGAGAGCTCGAAAGTGACCTGCGGCCACCGCAAACAGCCATATGACTCGAGAATGTCTATGAAATGCCGGCCTCGGCCGATGAAGGACGTTTCGCTTGAGAACTGACATGCCCAATGTAACTTTTGCAAAAAGAACCCCAATGGGTGTCTTACTCTTGACTCCCTGCCAGGACCCTGCCAGGACCACACGCTGCTGGTGTCGACGCCCCGGCTCATCAGCAACTTGACTTTGGTACGAAAAAGACTCGGCACCTCTCCATCCAAAGCGTTGCGGCACACCTGACCGACAGCTTAACAGTTGAGGTTGACGTCGGCTGGTCAAGATTCGCCCCGGAAATGAGAAGAAAATCCATCAACGCGATCGAGTGAGCGTCCGCGCGAGCGGCTTCGGTGAGCGCTAGGTCTAGCTCTTTCTGGTACCGATCAAGGCTGAGCTGGGGATTATCTGGCTAACTTTGACGAAAAACGTCTCTCAGGCGGTGCAGTATTCTTTTCATACTTCGCTTCCCCAAGTTCCAATACTCGACCTCCGCCGCACAAGGCTGGACGGACTTGTACCAAAAAGGTGAGATGGTAACGACCTTTTGCTGCAATTCCAAGGGAGCCGAGATGGAGATGCGGTCGCATGGCAAGCCACGCACAGCCCAAACACGGATCCAGTCGTAGAATGCTTGTCCGTCACCGACGAAGTGGAAAATGTTCCAGTTGAGAATCAAACCCCCGCGAATGAAGTTGGCTTGCAAAATTGTGATGGGTGGTCGCTGTCCGGGGTCCCGGGGCGGGCCAAATGGGGCAGCGGGTGGGAAGCTCGGCACCGGGGAGTGCTTGGCACCGGGGAGTGCTTGGCTTTGAGGTCACCAAACGATGCTGTGAAGCTCGTCGAATGGCGTAGATCATTGATTATGACGGGCTCGATCTCGCCGTCGGTGATCATCTGAAGCTTGGGCGCGTTTGCTTGTCTCGCCTTTGCGTCAGGAACAGCCCCGCATGCCAACGTTGGGAAGCGCTCCTTGGTCGCCTGCAGACTCCTTCGGAGGAGCTCGTTGACAGCTTGAGGATCATAGTCGTCCGGGAGTTTGAAGTGGGAAAAGATAGCGCACCCAAACCCACGGGCTAATCTGATCTGCTCCAATGGGGTAAGTTGTGGGTTAGCTTCACGGTTGTAAACTGCATCGGAATAAGATTAATGTTTAACCATAACGCATTGGGCTTGTTCTGCGAGGGTTCCACCACCGATCCTAGCCCTCGATGGTTGATTCAGTGTCTATCCACCGTACGGGAGCAGCTTTTCCTAAAGCAGTAAGCTTTCGGCGAGTTCCTGGCTAGGATGATGGCACAACTGAGACACTTGGCTGATGGATAGAACGGCTAGATCATGTCGACACGCGCGTCTCTTCGGGTTAAATCGTTAGGAGACGAAATTGAGGGATCACAACTGGAATCACGTTCTTCCTCATACGCCAGCAAACGTACAGCTTGGTCCACATTTGGCATCTCAGTTAGTCTACTAGATTTATCATTGGCTCTGAGAAGAGTGAGAAAGGTTTCCGGGCACGGTCGATAATTGCACCTACTGATCTATGCGTCAGGTGGGAAAATCGGTGACCACTCAGCGGAAAATAGACGTACAAGTCTAATCAAACTTTTAGTCCGAAGTGATGTGGAAAAAATACAATCATACTCATAACAGCCAAGGACTAAAAACAACTAGAAATTTCTCTTGTGTACTGGATGAATGTGACTTATTATTAAGTACGAGTTCCGAGTTTGCTCAGGATGATCGTCATCACCACATTCGTTCTCTCTGCGTTGGTCACGCCGTCGTTTTTTTTCCGTCCACAACACATACTCGTTGTCTACTTTTTATTCTGCTACTCTCTCAGCTTCTCTTTCTTTAGTCTGCATCGTTTGCTCTGCGACCATAAGATTCACTTCTTCTTCATCACATGGTTAGCCATTCCCAATTTGCTGTCTTTCGCTTCGGCTTGGACCGAGATCCACCACCAGTCGTTCATGACGAAAAACATCGATACTATCGTCAAGCCTAGGACTTACACATCGCATATGCACACCTTATTTGGCAGACCAGTCTCGCATTACCAGTGGACATGCTAACGTCATGCCCACTTGAACTTCCACTGATCTTCAGACGGGTTGCCACAGCGGAGACAACCGGAATGATCTGTCCGTGTATGGTAAGCACGCCGCAGTCAACTTCATTCGCTTTGGTTTCCAAACTAAGAGATACATCAAGGGATTCCAACGCTTTACCATGCCGATGACGATACCTTTACCGAGGTTTCTATCTTCCGATTCAGCACCTACTATGTCAACGCGCAAGCTGGGATATCAATTCCTGTCGACTTTCCAGTGATCTCCGGTAACGCCTCAGCCCAGACCCAAGCCGGCGCCAGTCTGCAGCCCTCAACAGCGGCCTCATAAGTGCAAGCTTCTCAACAAGGAGCCAACCAAGCAAAGTGATGCTATCACTACTTCCTAATTAAGCAAGTTATTACCCCTCAAAATTGTTGAATTCCTTAATGTCATCATATATATATATATATATATACATATATATATGTAAAGATCTAGCTACATGAGGCTATAGATTAGTATCCGCCCTGCTTATTCAACCCCTTCTTATTAGAAGGGGGCTAGCCTAAGGGATAAAGGGGGGCCAGTTGTGAGGGTAGTTATAAGTGAAAAGGGGTCTGAATAGCTTTGTATATCGTGATTATATAATAGTAGATCACGTGCTTTTATATAGTGATTCAACCGAATAAATTGCCAGTTAGCTAATTAATTATAAAAACACTTAAAAAGTCTCATTGACAGCAAGTTTGGGGGTCAAAATTGACTTGATTGCACTTGCGGGGCCGCTGGCCCTCAAACAACCTCGAATGGTTCTGCGAGGGTTGTGACGACCGAGAGTCTAATATTGCCAAGTTTTCCGCCTCTACCTGCGACGAACACCTAAAGAAGTCCATCGTCTTCCCCGCCTGCGTCAACCCGGACGACATGTCCCAGTACGACTTCCCCGACGCCTCTGGGACATGTCCCGAGACGATGAAAGCTATCCAACAACTTCGATTCGACGTCTGGTGTGACACCAACTCCGTCGTGCCTGGAGGTTGGAGCAGCGACGCGGCCTTCCAGCTCTCCTGTGGCGATGGCCCCGGCAACGGCTACTGCATGCACGGCGACTTTATCAACGGCTGGTACAAGGATGCTGTGGAGAACATGATGATGCAGGGAGGAGGTGGTTACGAGGACGGGAAGTTTGTTTCTGGTTCACATGCATCTGCTATTTCTTTTACAGCCGAAGAAAACGCTCTGCAAGTCGTTTTCACGGCAGTGACTCAAACCGGCCGGGGCATGTAGAGGCTCAGAGAGACTGCCAAGTGTTGAAAAATGGACATCTTCTGCAAGTTCCTTGTGCTTGAAGCATATAACGGATGGTATCAGGGCGTTCTACGTTAATTGCCAAGGTCAAGATGTTGAAATGAAGACGTAGAGATTCAACCTCGACCGGGATCAAGGAGAGGAGCTCGTCTTCAGATCATTGTAGTCATCGAAATGCACATCCTGCATATCTGAAACCTCTTATCTTGTACTCCTTACGAATCGTGTACTCCCTGTGCTCTCTATGCTCCCTTTTCTCCGTACGCTCCTTGCCACTAGCGTGTTCCTTCAAGTGGGTTCCCGGAGAGCCTTACAAATAACGACCGATTGATCGAGAAGATGGCGTCTTGAATGTGTGATTTTGCGACCTTTCTGGATATTCTCCGTGAAGCTAAATCAGACGTACTCATGAATAATCATGTTTTGGTCTTTCTTTTGCAAATCAGGCAGTTTGATCTTCTCAAACTAGTAAACGTAGTTACAACTTTGCTACGTGTTTTGCAAACACTGATCGGTCCGGTTCCACCGGTTCGTTCACAAGTTCCATTTCGCTGGATCTGCTCACACTCATTTTCGAAGTATTCTGCGATTCATTCTTGCTCCAGATATTAGCATGTCTCACGCAACGACTAATTTCCACGGCTGGAGAGAAGATGGATATCTTGTCTCACCGGAACTCGTCTTTGATCCCGTGACCCGTCATCTACTCTTGCTAAGATAGCCACGACCGACGACACTTATCGGCCCAAGTCAACACCACAGCTCATTGTTCGGACAATGCTTAAAAATTCCTTAATTTCCGAATAATTCATCGTGGAAGCCGAAGGGTCTCCAGAGGAAAATGAGAACAAGACCTTCTTGGGGCGGGCGCGTTGCATCAAAAATTACGTCTGATTTGTCTACATTGACGACGTATGGACTAGCCCTCTCAGCCGGGGACAGGGACTTGGGAGCTGGTTGGTGTCATGCGTGAAAGAAGTCATGGACGAGATGCCACGTCTCAGGAAAACCACGCTGCACACCAAAGACTAGCAGCGATCTGTTCCTTTGTACAAGAACCTGCTGCAGATGGAGGTCTGGCAGGGCAAAGAGGGGAAAGGCTTAGCTATCATGGACTTGACTGGCTCTGGAATTCCGAGCGTCAATGCCGGAAACTGATCGCACCTAGGATCTAGGCACATATCATGGATTTTGCATTGTGGACATCACTTAGTGTTCAAATTAAGAGAATGGAATTTGGCTTGACAGTGGACCATTGTCCGCATGTGATATTTCATTAGTCAGTCTATATAGTGTCATGGCATTCTTTTTCATCAAATCGCTCGCTTACTGAACCAAAACCTGGCTTTTTGGAAAATCAAACCCCCCCCCCCCCCAATACCCAGAAAACATTACGCGAAAGGCCGTATACCCTCATTGTATAGAGACGTCTCTCTTGTATCCTTTAACCCAGAACTGAGACTGTAAGAAAATGCCATAGTTGCGAGAGTCCCACGGCTTGGTAGGATCAACGAGGGTCAGGTCGAATCTCCTCAGTAACTGCATCATCGTCAGCAACGAGAAAGGCGTCGAAGTCATTAGGAAACTCACCTCAACAAAGACTTTTCTCAGTTCCATCAACGCAACATCGCGTCCCAAGCATTTCCACTTGCCATAGCCGAAGACGAGTTCCAGCGTGCCCTCCATCAGCCTCAGCTGGTCGCCTTCCGCTTCCAGCCACCGCTCCGGCCGGAACTCGAGCGCGTCTGCGCCCCACAAATCGGTCCGGTGGAAGATGCCCCATGCGCCGTACCCGATCCGGGTTCCCTCCGGCAAGTAGACGCCCTTGAAAGTGTCGCCGCCCTTGGGAACCTCTTTCGACATTTGGCCAACGACTGGCGGGAAGATACGGAGGCCTTCCTTGATTACAGCCGCGAGATATGGCATCTCGCGAGCTTCAGCTTCCCGAACGACGGGCCATGATAATTGCCTGGATTCGATCTCGGCGCGCAGGGAAGCGACTACTCGAGGACACGTGATGATGTGAAGAAACGTGCCGCGGATGGCGGTTGCTGTCGTGTCGGAGCCGGCGAGGCTACGGAGCACCAAGTCAGTCTAGATCGACGATCGTCCCGGGTTGAAACTCACATCTGCATGAGGATCTCCGAGGAAGCCTGTTCCTGAGTCAGGCCATGGGCGATGAAAGATCCCAGCATGTCTCTTTGGACCTTCTTTTCCATTCCGAAGCGTTCTGCGACGGCTTTCTTGGCAAGTCTACGGCTCGTCTGTCAGTCCTGCAAGCCGGTGCAGGTATCGTGAGCAAGTTTACGTACCCAATAGTCTTGCCAACTCCAATCGCATCCTTATCAGAAGGCAACATGCTTCTGAAGAGCGGGGACGAGACCAGCTTGAGCAACCAAGGCAGAATGGCTGTCAGAACCACGTTCGGCATGTTCTGGTCCATGGTGTGGATGTATTCATGGACATCCGAATCGCTCGCGATGTCTCCAAAGGGTTCTCCAAATGCCAAGTCCGAGATGACGTCGAGGGTGAAGTATTGGGCCTTGAGACCAAAGTCAAAAGGTTTGCTCTCGGACACGTACTTGTCGATGAGGCCCATGAAACGGATGATGTTCTCATCAATCTTGGTCTCAAAATTGTCAACCTCCTTGCCTGAGTACTAAGAGCGATATCAGCCAAACCGCGCCTCACGTCCCACCAAACGTCAGCCTACTTACACCAGCAGCCATTTGTGACCGAAGCCTGGCATGCATTTCATTATCTCTCATAGACAACACGTTGTCTTTGCCCGGATCAAGTCTCATGGCATCGTACCACTCAGATCGCTTGTACGTCGTTCTCACACCGAGCATACGCTTCATGAGATCGGGATCACTCGTCATAAGATCATTTGGTCCAACCCTCACAAGGGGCCCTGTTCAGATTAGCAAGCCGCCGGCGACACAGATCTTTGAGAGACGTCACACGTACCATATTTCAGGAACGCCTCATAGAACTCCAGATGCTGGCGGCCGCTGTAGACAGCACGAACCAGCCACCACTTGGAGAAGGCCGCTAGCGGAGGACCTTTGACGTGCCGTAGACGTGCATATTGATGGATGGTGGATGCGACGCCGTAGAGCACCAACAAGATCGAAAGTGCAACGGTCGTAAAGTCAAGATAACTTCGACTCATGGTCGCGTCGTTTGGTATATCGACAACAGTGTGATTCATGGTAAGAACGGACTGATGGAGCAAAGAAGGAGGTTGATAGAATCAAGGTTTTGCTCAAGATCGTTACAGTAGTCAGTAACTACTGCGAAGGTTTTATTCATCATTCGGCGTGGAAAAGACCCCGTTCCTTTCAGTTTCGGGCATGAAGGTTACGAAGAAGGTTGAGGGAGGCGGTGTCAAAGCGTCCCGGGCAAGGGTAGATAAAATAAAATTTCATACCATGAACAGGGAGGGGAATAGGGGGAAGTTGAATCCACTTCTGAAGACTGTGAGACGAACACACGAACCCATCTTGAAACCACGGCATTGAGGCTTATGAACATGGTGTCCATACCTGAAAGAAGTAGAAAGGTCTCATAGGAGTTTATCGAGGGGATGATCGGGGGTTGAGTCTTGCTTTTCGACATGGACTATTGGAATGGGACCGAACGCGTTCCGATCAGCGCCATCACACGATCACTCGTCGTCAGAAGGATTCGGGTACGCACAGGGCGCCACGATAACGCAGGTAAGCCTGGCCCAACTTGTCGGGGTGATGAGCGGCATTGTTTTCTTTTGTCCGTGCCGTGCGTGATACGTGGGTTTGGGTTCAGGTCGCCGTTCTAGAGCGCTCCCCTGGTACACTAGATTGGGTGATAATGATATGATGAGCGCCGGGCCATGCGGGAATGCGGGAATGCGGCTTACCTGCACGGCGCCATGGGATGGCACACCGGGGGGGGCAAACGGGGTGGGCCAATGATGCCATTGCCGACCGGTATTGACTTGCTGCTGCCCCGTAATCTTTTACTATCTGGATCTTCTGATATTATCAATACAGAAATTGAAGGCCTTTTGAACTTTTGTGCATGTGTCGCTAGCCCGGTTCAGGAGCTGGGGGTTTGCTGGAATGATGATGCAAGACGACATGATGGGCGGTGGTCACGGCGGCAAGCACATGAGCCTGGAACTTGTTTGGGGGCTCCGTTGACTCCTGGTGCAATACCCGAGAAACAAGAAACAACAGCTCTCGTCTTACCCGCTTGGCCTTTCCCATTTCTTTTGCGTGTGCATGCCTCGCCCTCTTCTACACATTCACGTACGATCGGGGGCCCGACGAGGACAACTGAGCCCAAATTCATCAGGCCATCGGGTATCAATCAGCCGCTGGACCGACGTCTCTTGTTTTCTCGCGATGGCGAATTGGTCGCCTGCAAATACTGCGCTTCTGGAGGTCGATGTGAGTACGAGATCTAGTCTATGTTCCACTGCCGGTTTCATTCAAAGTGGAGATTTCCCAGCTCTAATCCCGGACGTCGGGGATGCGGACTGCCGAGGACAACAATGGGGGTGATGGGGACTCTGCCAGGGGAGTGGTGAATTGGCCCCGGTCCAAGAAATTACGCGTGTTTCGAGAATGACTGACTGACTTTCACGATGAGGCTGTGCTCGAGTCCTCCACGTCGGTGACCAGCAGCATCATGCGGAATCGCGAGGAGAATGGAAGGACTTATCACGCGTTCCGAGAAGGAAGTGAGCACTCGTGGGAAAGGAGTTGGTGAGAGCTTGGATGCAGAGTGGCTGGCGGCGTTGATTTTGCGCTCAGGATATGTCTAACCCAACGACGCGGTGAGTGGCTGCAGCAGGGCGACGCGACGAAGATCTGGGTTTGGTTAACCAGCAGCCAGGTCGAAAATGACAGACTCGGTCAGCTTCTTCTCCGCTCTTTCTCGAAGGAAAGGGGACGCCACGTTCGTGACCGTGAGCTGACTCGTGGTGAACCCAGACCTCCAGCATCATTTATATACCCTCACATTTGACAGGATACTGTTCATTTGTCCGGCCGGTAGCGAGAAGCCGTTGCGCCGAGTCCTTGACGCGGGAACAGGAAACAGGGATCTGGGCCATGGACTTGGGTACAAAAACTGGGCCTCCCCCTTTTACCGAGTACGATACCGGGCCAGGGCTGACGGAACTTGCATGGGTCTACTGCTGCAGCCGACGAACTTCCAGAGACACTCGTAGTCATTTGCCCTTTTCAGGGGCAGATCTGGGCTTCTCACGCCTGACACAGATTACCGGCCTCGACATGAGCCCTATTCAGCCCTCATTGTTGGTTCGACGACACTCCGTGTGAGTTTGAGTTGGAAGCTGACTGCGCTGTCCCTCAGTGTGCCGCCGAATGTGACGTGCTACGTAGATGATATGGAAGACGACTGGACTTGTACAAATTTGACTTCATCTATGGCAGGATGCTAACAGGCTCGATCGGTGACTGGCCAAGATTCATGAGACAAAGCTTCGAGTGAGCAGATAAAAGTCTCCGGAAAGCTGCCAAAGCTTACAGTCAATTGATAGGTGGCTCGAACCAGGCGGCTGGTTGGAGCTCTCGGACATACTCCTGGACCTCCAAAGTGATGACAGTAGCGTAACTGCTGAATGTGCAGCTCAACGATGGACTGCACACACGTTGGAGGCTGCGACAGTCTGGAAACGTCCTCTGGATAGCTGCAAGTTCTATAGAGAGCAGCTGGCAGCGGCAGGGTTCCCGAGGATTGCACGGAAAATCTACACATGGCCATCGAATCCTTGGCCAAAAGACCCGAAGTACAAGGAACTAGGTAAGAGCCCAGGTCAAGGCTGGGAGTCCCAGCTTGTTGAAGACTGATCAGGAGCGTGGATATACGAAAACCTCGGCGTTGGTCTGTCCGGCCTGAGCCTGGCGCTTTTTACGCGGGCGCTTGGTTGGACACCAGAAGAGCTGGAGTTGTTTCTCGTGGACGTCAGGAAGGACATGAGAGATAAGTCGATTCACGGGTGGTGGCCGATGTAAGTATTCCCTCGTCTCTCTAATGGTTTCATGCCTCAATCATCTCAGATACGTGGTGTACGGACAGAAGCCGGGGTAACCCGCCCCTGGTAGAGCCTGAGCTGTAATTGAAGAACAACAAGACTCATTAAGATCCAGTCCCTCCATTTTTATTAAATCCGAACTCTGATGAAATGGTCTTTTGCAGTCGCTGCTAGCAAGCATCACCTAGCTGCTCCTGTGAATTTGTTCTTTGTTGAGGCTTTTCGTTGTTCATCAGCCAGACAAAATTGCTTTCTGACATCTGGCTCGTCTATTTCCTGACCGATTGTAGACCCAACAAGCTCTTTACATCCCAATGTCCAGCTGGGCATGTAAGAGCTTATCACCAGCAAGTAAGAGGCCGTTCAGGTAAAACCTAGAGTGGCCGGTGAAGGTGAAGTAATATGTGTAAGTGACACCCTCCGTCTTGAAAGCTCTAGTGGGAATGAATAGTAGTAAACTTGTGTTTTGGGCACTTTTTCCTCAGTATTTTCTAATTCTTGCTCCTTCAGCAAAATTGCACGGCTGTATTGACATTTGACCTGTTTGGCTGCTCATGTCAAACAGCTTGTCACCGAATCTCCTAACAGCCACAAGTGGGGGCAGGACCTGCTTTCTTCCATTCCTTCCTCTTACAGACAACGGGGGAAAAAGTGAGCAAAACCCCGGCACCTGTCTTTGCAGGTCAAGGTTACCGACTCCCACCTCCTCATCTTGTATTTTCAACACAACCTAAGCTCACAAAGCACAATATCGACGATCCGAGTTTCACAAATTCACCCGGGAAGACTTCTGCTTGAGTTTCACCTTCTGCGATCGTCTTCTGCTCCTTCATCCACGTTCTCTCAGCAAACGTTTCTTCCACCGCAGGACTCTCGCATCATGAGGCAGAAGGTATTCGTGGACTTGAGCCTTGCGCAAAGCGCTGCAATCTTCGACTTGTACAAGAAATCGAAGGACCTCGATGTGGTCGCCAAAGAGATGAAACTCAGCACCGGCGTCATACGCCGCGAGCTGCGCTGGTGGATGCTCGTCAAGGCTTCGGCCAGCATTCAACCTCAGCCTTGGTCGAAGCAAAGACCTTGGACTCCAGCCGAAGACGTCACTCTGCTCGACATGGCCCGGAAGGACGCCAATTTCGAAACCATTGCGAAGAACCTCGATCGTGAGAAGTGGCCAGTCATGCAACACTATGCGGCACGACAGCTCACACGCACGCCGTTTCACGAAGATTCGAGGTTGCGGTTGGAGAACCTCGAGACAAACCCGGTATTGCTCGATCAGCACAAAACCATTCGCAACATGGATGGCACAATGGCGAATGACCCAGTCGACAGACTGAGCTGGGAAGACTCTCTTTCCCTCCTGATGGAACGAACCAATCTTCCCTGGACGGAGCGGGGACGCGGAACGGCGAAGCGGCCTCAGGTGAAGGCCTCGAAACGACGGCTTCGCGCTCTCGAGAAAATGCAGCATCTTTTGCGAGACTACGTGAACGACCAAGAACCTACCGACAACAAAATGCAGGCTTCAAGCGATTCCTACATCGAGGAGATTGCTGACAACGACCGGGCTGTCAAGAACACGGGTTTTGGCAAGATGGAAGATGTTCACACCACGTTCGACATAGTGGTGAATCGCAAGAGACAGCATGAAGATGAAAACAACCGGGATATAAGCGTCAAGAAGCCGAAGACGGACATGGAAATCTTCGGAGAACCCTGTTTCTACTGCTGCGAGCATGGACACCGACACCAGGACTGCGTCGCCCCTCGAATCTGTCACATTTGCCAAGAGCCCGATCACATGTGGCTCAGCTGCCCCGTGGCGGCCCGCGAACGCAAGGCATGGAGGAAAGAACTTGGTATCAAGTTGGACTAGCGATGTCGTCATGCGCGACTGGATCACGTCTGGATCGAGAAAAGTCCTCGTGTCTTTAGAGACCATGTGGGACAAGCTTGGAGTGGAAGAACTTTGACAAGTTGCGAAGATGTCCGAGAGTCGATGGAATTGTTCTCTTGGTCAAAGAATACACAATGGCAGAGAATGGAAAGAAACTTGTTGATTAGCACAGAACAGATGATGTTTATCTAGGCCGTTGGTCGTGATTTGAGCCCTCGCTCCCGTCTCCTAAGTCTGATGAAGCTTATCAGAACAACATGATGCAACCACACAGATTCAACTGTCTTATCTAGCTGTGACATATGTGCTCCATGTTGAGTGAGGTATTGGATAGCTTGCTATTTCCCGCGTGGAGTGGAGGTTGCACAGTACCCTAGGCGGAAGGAAGGACCTACCTTTGCTCCTCTCGTCGTCCCTTCCGTTTCTTCGTCCCTACGTCCTGACCGCCCAGAACGACTTAAGCCACCGTCCAACAAAAAAATGGGAAAAGCTTCCTGCTCGGTTCATTTCCTGAAAACCCCGACTCTTTCCGCGTCGCCATTTGCTTGCTTGGCCATTAAGCTGTCCTACGGATTCAGTTCTCTGCATGGCATGAACTCCATTTCAAACACCAGCATACTTTTGGAAAACCTAATTCTCTGTCCATCTCCGCGTCATTAGCACAAAAGGCCAATTGAGATGTCTACCATACCGCGCATCGAGTCCCGCATGCCATGGACCGTCGACCAGGACGATTTACTTCTCGTCATGCGTAGCACTAACATTTCGACGGCCGAAATCGCCACGAGTATATGTCGACACACAGCCAGCCTTGGAGACTTCGAGAGTACTGAACCGCTCCGAGCACGACACCGAGCGGAAATTAGTCATATTCTCGACTACAATCAGCAACAACATGGTCACGAGACGCACCAGCCAATTCGGTACGATGGGACTTGGGGCGGTCATGATCAAGGCTCCCGAGGCCACGAAACCCGGGCTCAGCACGCACGACGACGATGAACGTGCAATCAACATTGAAAATATTTCAGGCGGTCGCGATGACAGCCGGATGGTCGACACACAACAAGGAAAAACGCCAGTCAACAAGTCGGAAGAGAAAATCAGGCAAGATTTACGCGGAGAATTGGACCTTGATCGTTTGGTCAAGCACGTGTTTCCAGAACCTTGCTTTAATTGCGGCAGACACGGACATCGCCAGCAACTATGCTTGGCACAAAAAACGTGCCATATCTGCAGAGTTCCAGGTCACACGTGGCTGAAGTGCTCTGAGAGGGCTCGTCGGCAGCGAGAGTGGCTCAAAGAACTCGACAGCACGTTGTGAATCTACGAGCGTAAAGGCGATTTGATCGATAAAAGACTGTGGATGAAACGGTACGCAGTTTGACTTTCGTCCAGAACTGAAGAGCTGACATCTACCAGGTTTCAATGAGCCCAACTGGGTCGAATGACGGAGTGCCTCCAGCCAGATTACCGTTTCTCAAGGCCGGCAGGACGATCGCGAATAATGGAGAGGAACACCACTATTGGGCTTAAATATCCTGAGAAGCAAGCAAACGTCACATGGTCAATATTGGCCGTATGAAGGGGATGGAAAGAAAGGCGTCAGACCCGTTGGCTGCGATGGCCATGTAGATGTCAAGAAACTGCGGAATCCCGTTCGACGAGATGCAGAGAGAACCAGGGCAGAATTGGTACTAGAGCTTCAGATCAGCATCACTGAATGGTCAAAAATACAGGAAATTCGCCTCGTCTCCGGTCTAGCGGGCATGTTTTAGGAGCGGCATCACAAAACTCTCATAAACGCCCTCTGCCCATCGCAGCACAGCATCGAGGCTTCTGCGAAACACATGGTGGCCCCAACGCCTCATTCTGATGATACACATTCAGACGGCTGTCGGTATCCGGTCGCGGTGTTCCTCGAAACGCCTCTTGTCGACCCCGCACCTTTGGTCGCCTATGTGCTGCGGGTGCAGGAGCAGGACTGAGGATGCAGCGATCGACACCTCGAGCAGCTCATTGGGGATGTGAGGCAAAGAAGCATCCGCAGTGAAGAGGTGAAGTGTAATATCCCTTTAAGTACTTAATGGCCGTTTCGCTGACGTTGTTGTGCCATTGTGTTGGCGCCCGCCCTGTCCGCCATCTTAGACGCCAAGCATTTAGCAGCAGGCAGATCGCGACAAAGACCAGAAAGCTGGGGGGAGCAGAACGGCGACGATGAAGAACAAAACAAACGAATCGAATCGCCCAGGAGGTTTAGGAGGGATCGCGACGTCGCTGGTATTGAACCGGAAACGGCTACAACGGGTGGCAACGCGACGGAACTCAAGCAGCAACAGGAGCTTCAACACATCGGTACCCTCGAGAGGAAGCTGAAGTCTCGCCATGTCCAGTTTCTGGCTCTCTCGGGAGCCATCGGCACTGGACTGTTTGTTGGCAGCGGGCAAGTCTTGTCGCTGGCCGGCCCGCTTTCGGCCTTCATCTCGTATGCGGTAACGGGCTTCAACCTCTACTGCGTCATCAACAGCCTGGGAGAGATGGCAGCATGGCTACCGATTCCGGGAGCAGTACCAGTTATTGCCGCAAGATACGTTGATCCGGCTCTCGGCTTTACTCTGGGTTGGAACTGCTGGTGAGAGCTCCGAATTCCACGTGGGAGATCAAGCGGGATGGATGCCAGCAACGCTAGAGAGACGGGATCGCCAGCCTCCAGATTCGTTATCACCGAGACATCACATCTGACTTAGACAATGACAGGTACCAATTCGCGATCGGCGTTTCCATCGAAGTCACAGTGTCGGTGGTCATCCTCGACTATTAGGACCACGCCGTCCCGCAGGCGGCCCTCATCACCATCTTCCAGGTTCCTACTGGCAATGGTCATTGTAAACTGCTTTCCGGTCCGCATCTATGGCGGAGCAGAATTCTTCTTCGGCGCAATCAAGCTCACTACGATCGTCGGCCTCATCCTCCTGATGTTCATAATCACTCTTGGCGGCTCCCATCCGGCGATCGCATCGGCTTCCGGTACTGGGTCAACCCCGGCTCGATGAACGAGTACCTCCGCCCCGGCGCGTTGGGTCGATTCCTCGCGTTTTGGAAGGTCTTCAATCAGGCGACGTTCTCGTATGGAGGTAGTGAAATGGTCGTTATCGCATCTGGCGAGACGGAGAATCCGAGACGAAACATTCCTAAAGCAATCCGGCGAGTGTTTTGGCGCATCGCCCTGTTTTATGTCCTAGCAATCTTCCTCGTCGGGCTCTGCGTCTCCTCAGAGGACCCTAATCTCCTGAACGCAATCAGCAGCAGTGCACCAGGGGCGGCTCAATCACCGTTCATAATCGCGATCAGTAACGCGGGCATCAAAACGCCCCCCTTGATCATCAACGGCGTGATCCTCAGCTCGGCCTGGTCCGCGGGCAACTCCTTCTTCTACGCCTCAACGCGAGTCCTCTACTCGGCGGCATTGGACGGGAAAGCCCCTGCCATTCTCAAGTTCGAGCGTTGGGGAGTACCCTATGCCTGCGTTGCTGCAACTACCGCACTAAGCTGTCTCGTCTACCTCAACGTGAACAACCGCGCCGCCGAGGTCTTCTTCTGGAGTAGCAACCTCAGCGCCGTCAGCACGCTCATCGTCTGGGCGAGCGTGTCGTACACATACTTGCGCTTCTACTACTGCCTCAAGTACAAGGGCATCGATCGCGACACGTTGCCGTACAAGGCGCCGATGCAGCCCTTCCTCGCCTACCATGCTATTTGCTTCTGTCTAGTCATTGCTTTCTTCAACGGATTTGATGCAATTTTCCCGGGACGCTTCAGTGCCAAGACGTTCTTGCCACCGTACATAGACATTCCACTTTTCTTGGCGCTTTTCATCGGGTATAAGTTCGTAAAGAAGACTAGGTTTGTCAAGTTGTCCAAGATGGACATTTGGTCTGGCAAGGCGGAGATTGATAGGCTGGAGCCGACGTGGTTGGTGGTCACGCCGAGGAACTGGGTGGAGTGGATTTGGTTCTGGATCGCTTGATGCGGTGGAGATGAGTCCCGAGGGGATGGGATGGCGTGTGGGCTAGAGGATCATGGTAGACTTCGGAAAAGGCGGGTTTGTCGTGAGATGTGGTCAGTCGGACCAGACTCCGGCCGTAGAGTTGGACGGTGAAGACTATGGTTCAGGCTGGGCTGGATCTTTAGCGTCTCAAAGGAAAGAATCCTTTTGAAGTTCGAGACAAGGCCAGGAAGTGCCCTCGTGACCGTGTGCTGAGGGGATTGACGGCACGTGAACCAGGGGACGATGCAAAGCCGCGGCGAATGAGGTCGTAAAAGAAGTCGTTCTCTAGCCTAAATTCAACTGAGATGGAGAAGCTCAGATCGATCTGGTCTGAGAATGTCGGGCAGGTTTGGTGGGCGTAGCTCTATCGCCGGGCGTTGAGAGGCTGTCGGTCGCAAACCATTTGTCGACAGTGACACGAGGAAAGCCAACGCGGCCGGGTTCACCGATGTTCTGGTCATTCGGGCCCTGGTTTGCGTTGGTCGTTCCTGGGCCCGTCGGGAGGCATGCGCATTTTAGATCAAGTGGTGCGGTGGGGGGGATTTCCTTGGAAGTTGCGGCCGGTTTACTGGTGCCTGGCGAGCCATGACCAATGGAGGTCAAGAGAGTGCTTCATTACGAGGCTCGTCGGTGGGGGAGTGGGATATTTCTCTGGTGTCTTGGAGCAGGGTGACACCACCTGCGAGTTTGAGTTCTGTGTCTGAATGTACGTTACTGTTGCCGCATACGTGATAAAGCGTGTATGTAAGGCAGCAAGCAAGCAGCTTTAATCGAGTCAAGTAAGAGAGAGCCCTGCTGACGTCTTTTACTAAGTGCGCTTTTTTCTTTACCAGTAAGCCGCCGGACAGCCTCTCATGGCGGCCACGGCCGAGTCGCCCACTGAATCTCGTCGGGAGGATGAAGAAGGGTGAGTGGTTGGATGTGCCACGATGGCTTGCAAACCGTAACCATATGCGGGTATCGGTCGCACGCTTGAGGAGACGAGGGCGCGCGCTAAAGTCATATCAGATGGATCTGATAAGAAAAATTTCCTTAGGGCCTTTGCCTCTGGATCCAGAAATTTTCATCTTAACCCGACCCGACCGTGTCACATTGATATACCCTCCTCTCACTCACTGAGTCCCGTTTCCCATAGAGAGAAAAAAAAAAAAGGGTACGTCACTACCTACTTATTCACCGGCTACCTAAATAAACACGCCACTCACACAAAAGAACCCCAATTTGCCGCTAGCTAGAGCTGGGTTTTTACCTCCTAGCGCAGAATGAACGTCAAGCAGCGGTAGCGTGGGCTGGATCGCCCCCCACCCATCAAACTCTTCATCCACTCATCTTTCAGAGTCGCCAGCTTCTCTCACAGTCTCACCCCCCCAAAATGGCCGCGCCGATTTACCAGGGTGGTACGATGGACGGCGCTGAGAAACAGAAAAGAAATGGCCGTTGCAAAAGTTAAAAGGCGACGGATGTAACCTCACCTGCACTTGGGTTTTCCTCCCTGTCCTTGGGCGGATCCTGATTTTTTTTATCTTCTCTTTCCTCGTTCAAATCCACCCTCTGCCACCGTGCATCTTCTCTATTGACTCGAGTGCTTGTCAGACTTTGACATCGTCGTGCTGCGTGGGATAAACCCCTCACCTGTGCCTCACCTGTCTCTCACCGGCAGTTCACCTGCGCCGGATCATCCTCACCGAGCACAGTTCATATCGGTGCACTGACCTTCGCGCTGTCCCAGCGCCACTGCTATTTGACTTTGAAGAGGAATACGTAAGTAAAGATTTTCTTTACAACTTCACTCCTTGCCCTTCGCAACTTGACTTCGCCCATGACAGGAAGCTAACACCGGCCCAGACACATCGCTCTCCCCGAGCAAGATGGCCACCTCAGCTCACCAGAAGGGGACCGAGTCTCCTCCTCTAGAGACGTCTCCGGAGAAGACCACCGCCGGCACCGATGCCACCGTAGTCGGTCCTCCGGCGTACGGCCATGAGACTCCCCATCACATCATGGGCGAAAAATCCCCCGGTGTCGTGAGAATCGAGGCCCTCTCCGAGGCCATGACCCGCCTCGACCGCGTCTTCATCTTCTTTGGCGTCTTCCTCGTCGCCTACGCCTACGGTCTCGACGGCACTCTCCGCTACGCTTACCAGCCGACCGCGACGTCCTCCTACTCGACTCATTCTCTCCTTGCCAGTATCAACGTACTTCGCTCCGTCATTGCCGCTGCTGCTCAGCCTACTTCGGCAAAGATTGCCGACGTCTTCGGCCGTGCTGAGCTCATCTGCGTCTCCGTCCTGTTCTACGTCATCGGCACCATTGTCGAGGCCTGCGCTACCAACGTCTCTGCCTTCTCTGGAGGTGCTGTGCTTTACCAGATCGGGTACACCATGATCATGCTCCTGGTCGAGGTCATCATCGCCGATATCACCTCTACCCGCGCCCGTCTCCTGTTCAGCTACATCCCCGCGCTGCCCTTCATCATCAACACATGGGTCAGCGGTAACATTTCTGAGCTGGTACTTGGGGAGAGCACCTGGCAGTGGGGTATCGGCATGTGGTGCATCATCTACCCGGTCTGCTCCCTGCCTCTCATCATCAGTCTGAGCATCGTCGGCCGCCGCGCCAAGAAGATGGGGCTGCTCAACTCCTATCAGTCCTCATTCCGCGCCCTTGGCTTCAAGGACTTCATGATCCAGCTGTTCTGGCAGCTCGATGTTGTTGGCATCATCCTCGTCATCGCCGTCTTCGCCCTCATCCTCGTGCCATTGACCATCGCTGGTGGCTTCCAGACCCAGTGGCGAGAAGCGCACGTCATTGCGCCCCTTGTCATCGGCGTCCTCTGCATCCCCGTCTTCGTCTGGTGGGAGAGTAAGTGCAAGCACCCTCTCGTCCCCTTCTACCTCATGAAGGACCGCGGCATCCTGGCTCCCCTGGGCATCGCGCTGTTCCTCAACTGGTGTTGGTACATGCAAGGCGACTACCTCTACACGGTCTGTGTCGTGGCCTTCGACTTCAGTATCGCTGCTGCCACCCGCATCACCTCGCTTTACTCCTTCTGCAGTGTCATCACCGGCTTCATTCTCGGCTTCGTCGTCTTCAAGGTCCGTCACCTCAAGTACTTCATCGTCGCCGGTACCATGCTGTTCATGGTCGCCTTCGGCCTGCTTATCCACTACCGGGGTTCCCCGTCCGGCCAGAAAGGTGTCATCGGCGCGCAGGTTCTTCTTGGTATCGCCGGCGGCATGTTCCCATACCCGGCCCAGGCCTCCCTTCAAGCAAGTCTGAAGCACGAGCACCTCGCCATCATGACGGGTCTGTATCTTGCTACCTACAACATTGGCTCCGCCTTTGGCAACACCATCTCCGGTGCCATCTGGACGCAGGTTCTCCCGGGCATCCTCGATGAGAAGCTCGCTCCTCTCGGAAACGAAACCTTGGCGCAGCTCACATACGGTTCACCTTTCGCCGTTATCGTCGAGTATCCGGTCGGAACCCCCGAGCGTGCCGCCATCATCGACGCGTACCAGTCTGTGCAGCGTCTGCTGACTATCACTGGTATCTGCCTGACAGTACCCCTTATTGCTTTTGCTTTCCTGCTCAGGAACCCCAAGCTAAACGACCAACAAACCTTGGCGGTTGATTCTGACAGCGAGAACCCCGTTCGGGGCCAAGTCAACAACAATAACAACGATCTGATCACGAAGATTTAGAAGGTCTAATGACGCCGGAGATTTAGATGATGATGTTCTGTGTATGCATAATCGACAGGGAGAAACGAGCCCAGACTCAGATTCAGTCTTTACCCTAAAACCCTGGCTTCGCATGGCCGGTGTTTGATCTAAGTAGTAATCTAATATACCAATTACATCAACCAAGACATTCGTTCCAAACATTGCTTTCACCGCCCCTCTCTCTACCGTTCGGGCCAGGCCTCGGACTGAGGCAGCCTGCCTGGGTCGAGGCGGACATGCGTCAAACCCCTGGTCAAGGGCACATCTCTCCCCGCACCATCACTGGCCAAGACTTTTTTGGAATTGGCGAGTGGTCAAGAATTGAGATAAACATCCGATCTAATTAATAGATTAAGCACTCAAAGGCATTTTCCGACTGTTTCCTTCCGATTGGACTCAAGCCATAACAACCGCGCGAGGCGACTCTGGTGTAACGTCGCCTAAGCTCATTGCTGACTGGCATATTCGGGCCCGGGGGATTGCATATGGCCAGAGCTCGACCGGGGCGACGAGTGGCGAGATCATGGCCTTTTGCGCACATAGGTTGAAAAATATTCGGTATTAAGCGATGTTACTGGCCCCCAAAGCCATTGGCACCTAATGTCAAGTCGCTTCCTCAGTTGACTCGATTGGCACCATGGCCGGTCTCTTTCATCAGGTCACCAAGACTGTGACGTTTGTTCTGGCACGCGCTCAGTCGACTGTCGCGCGTCGAGTGCCGCGCCACGCAGCAATTGCTTCGAGACAAATCGTCAGCGAGACCGAACATGACTTCGTCATCGCCGGTGGGGGCGTCTCCCGCTTGACCGTCGCTGACCGGTTGACCGAGGACCCGAATAGTTCGTCGACTCGAAGTGAGATCGGTCTAAAAAAGCATTGTAGTCAAACGTCCTCGTGATTGAGACGGGGCCTTTTGACAAAAGCGAAGACGGCGTTCTCGTCCCATGGCGCCCTCCGCCCCGTGCCCTACTTATGGCTCCCGTTGGACAGCGCACCGCAGCCAAGCGTTAAACAACTGCACATTCTCGGTTCCCGCGGGTTGTGTTGTTGGGCGGAGGATCAGTCGTCAACGGCATGGTTTTCGTCCGCGGCGGAAAGGCGGAGTACTCGGAAGTGGGAAAAGGTTGGGAGCTAAGGGATGGGGATGGGACGAATATGCTGCCATACTTTAGGAAGGTAAGCCGGAGCCGTTCACTTCCTTGGAGTCAAGAGGTTTCTGACCGAACAGCAGAGTGAAAACCTCACCACGCCTCCCCGGGGGTTCGCAGAAGCGGCAAACATTTCCTGGGTCGGGTCAGCTCACGGCCACGACGGAACCGGTTCATGCCTCGTATCCCAACTAACTTTTGGCAAGCTGCTGTCGAGACCGGTCTGACGCCCTCGCCAGACCCCGACGGCGGCAACCGCGCAGTAGGCCTCTTCGCGCACCCGAAGCCATGCCCGCATCAATCACTCACTACACCCGCGTCAAAGATTCGCGACCCAACTACCACATCCTCGCAGAGCACACCGTTTCCAGAGTTCTCTTCGAAGGAAAGTGCGCGGCTCGACGGATCCCCTGAAGCAGCCGGTCATCGACTTCCGCACGGCTTCGGACCCGATCGATTTCGAGTTGGCCATTGCGCTCTTTGGCAGGGGCAACCTCTCGGACCCGAGATGTCTGCGCCGTACGGGAAGGCCACACATGACCAACTCAAAGAGCTTCAGTCTCTACAGAGTGTCTCTGATAATTCCTAAGATACCCTGGGTGGCTAGATCGGTCAAAGAGAGATACATGCACTGTCTTTGTGTTTACTCAGCCTGCCTCCTGTATCGTGGGAGTTCATGGTGTTTGAAAATTCCCCATGAAAGAAGAGAAAATCTGAGTTGGTTTCGATACCAAGGTCGCCGAAGAAGTCTTCTTCCGAGTCGTCGCCATGAGAACCGACCTCCTCGTTCCCCCTGTCCGACCAAGGTCCATCTGTTGCCTGTTGTTTTCCTTGCTCCTGATGTACGCCATTCGTCAACGCTCCGACAGCCTGCTGATGTGCGACCGGGTTCGCCATGTTGATCGGATTAGGTTGTCCCTGAAACTGCGGAACATCCTGTCCGAGCTCCGGATACTGCGCAAAGAAATCGGGCTCCATGGTCCAAGCGCGTAGGTCTCGCAATCTGTCCTTGAACAAGGGTGACAACCCGTACGCCCCGAGGTGCGAGTTGTGAACGTAGCAGTCGCGGAAGTCAAAAGGCCACGCGATGCGCAGGTGCTCGCGGAACACGTGCCAGAACGTGTTGTCGCAGTAGAGGTGCGGCGTGGTCGCGAAGCGGTACCGCAGAGCCGGCCACGTGAAGTAGTCCGCCGATGGATCGTGGCCTGGAGATATTTGTTGTAGTTGTCTCGCGAATCCTTTTCGTCAGCAGAGAAGTTTTGAATACTTCAAGACTTTTCACATCTTGGAGGTGGGGAGCTTACGACTTGAGATACCACTGCGGCACCACCGCGGACTTCACCGGCGTCGGATCGGTGTAAGCCCGCATCAGCAGATGGATCATGAAGAGCACGGCCAAGCGCTCCGGCGGACCGCACCCCGCGAAGCATAGCTCGTCGAGTTGGCGCACCTTCTTCCAGAGCGGCGTCATTCTTCCGGACTGTGCCAGGCTATCCCATCCGTGTAGGACGGCGTGCACGGGCACGTCTTCGCTGACTTGATATTCCAGGTTCAGCATGGCTTCTGTGAGAGGGAAGGGCTCTTTGAGGATCTCGTTTCCGGCTTTCCAGCAGTTGTGGCTGACCAAAGAGCCATCTGAGAGGCGGCGCGTTCGTGTTGATGCCCTGCAGCTGCAAGTCGATTTGCAATGAGACTTGACCGTCTTTACTGGTGGTCGGGAGGTCTTTGATTCGACTGCTGACGTCGGAGGCGGTGGTGGTGGTCTTGGTAGTGGGGTCAGTTCCGGCATGATAGACGGGAAGAACCCGTCTATCCAGAGATCGCTGGCATCCAGCCTCGTTCCATTCATCAAGTCCGCATCGCTTACCGCCTGCCTTACGTCCAGATCCGCCATCATCTTGTCTTCATCGGGCCCTGCTGCAGTAATAGCAGATGAAGCCAGGAAGTTCAAGCTCGACGAGTCAGACGTGGTCGCGTTCGGGAGTGCCGGTTTCGCGTCAGAAGACTCATTCGACACACGTTTCTGACCGAGTTCCTTGACGTCTTTGAGCTGCTTTGCGAACGCCGACGAAGCCGTCTCCAAGCACATCACCAGGTTATTCCTCTGCTCGGTCACCCTCGACAGCTGCGTCATCAGCGAGACCGTCGTCGCGTTGTCGTCTTTGCGGCTCAGCTCCTCGACCAAGCTCTCGAGGTGAGCTATCCGGTTCTTCGTCTTCTCCCGCGCGATCCGCTGCGCTTTGCGATCCGCCTCCCGCTTCCTCAGTCGTGACGAGGACACGGCAGCTGCGCCGTGATGGTGTCGGGCATCGGGCGTCGGGACGGCTCCCGGTGTGCTGCCGGTCATGGTTTCTCCGTCACTGCTTCGGTGTTGTTCTTCTGGGTCGATCTGGAAGGACGTTATGATTCGGTTTACGGTCATGTACTCGATGAGAGGTTATGCAATTTCTTTGGTCGACGCCATGTTGTACAAATGTGCGGAGGACGAATGGGGGTGGGCACCAGAAGGGCGGGGAAACTCCACGCGCGGGGGCCGGGAGGCCCGACGTGCATGTGCATACAGCGGGGACACGGAGTGACTCTGGGGTCCGGTGACCTCGGCAGAACGGGCGGCACGGTTCTTGGGTGCAGTGTGCGGATCCGCACGGCGCTGCAGATCATCCGATGTTTTCGGGCGGAGGCCTGGCTGACGGCTTAATGCCGGCAATTTGTTTTTGAATAACAACAGCATCGAGGACGGACTAAACGTGGAAAGTTGCATGGACCATTTGGTCCCAGCTCGGCTCGAAAGCCCTGCTACGCCTTGCTACCAGTTCTCCGCTTCAGATAAAAATGCAGCCGCCGGTAGCGCAAATGATGACAGTTCTTTTTACACCTGAACGGCATGCAAAATGAGTTTCTTGTAGCCCTCCACAGCCGTCTCCAACTCGCCAACTGTGAGCGCCTCATCAGGTCTATGCGCAACAGAGATGGACCCAGGCCCATACAAGTATCTCGTATGGTTTCCCTTGAAGTTGGGAATGTCGGTGCCATAGTTCATCGTGGCAACCTCAAAGCCTAACATCATTAGCTGTTCTGTTTCCTTATGTTCAAGCAGACAGACCGTGGTAAGCCAGAAATGGACGTACCCTGAACGTCACAATTGCTCTCGATTGCTCCATACCCGGTATTGCACTCTACTTCAAAGTCGGAGGGATCCGCGCTCGTCAAGATATCAACCAGCCTGTTTTTCACAACCGTTGCGCCCTCAAGCTCGGGTCCGATCGCAACGCGTAGCACCAAGCTGGCCGTGGCCAAGTCGGGAACTACATTTGCGGCAACACCACCCTCTATGAGACCGACGTTGGTCGTTGTGTTGCCGAACACCTCGCTGCTGCCCAAGTCGGCGTCGACGACGCGGACGAGGGCGCGCATCAACGCCTCGATGGCATTCTTCCCCAGCCAGGGGTACCCGCTATGAGCCGACTTGCCGTGTCCGGTGACGGTGCAGGTGAGGGAGCCCTTGTGGCCGCACGCAAGCTTGCCCTCGGTGGGCTCGGCGAAGATGGCGGCCTGCGGTCGCAAGCCGGGCTGCGTCGCCGACAAGTTGGAGTAGTGCTGCATCCCGTCCCCGCCAATCTCTTCGCCTACCACGAACAGAAGCATCATGTCGTCGGCAGAGACGGCGTCTTGCGCTAGCAACTCCACTGCTGCGGTGATCTGGGCTGCAATACCCGCTTTCGCGTCGACAGTGCCTCGGCCCGCGATAACGGTCTCCGCGGTGGGCGGATCGGGGCCACTGCGAGAGTAAGGGATGTAGGGAGGAACGACATCCATATGGCTTGTCAACATGACCTTGGGTGAGTTGGATTGGCGGAGTTTGGGCCATGCGATGACATTGAAGCGCTCCTCCTCCGACGGCATCGGCTGGCGTTCCGTCGTGAACCCATTGTCCATTAGGTAGTTGACTAGGAACTCGCCTACTCCCGCTTCATCATTGGAGATGGACGGAATATCGACGAGAGACTTGTGAAGAGAGACAAGGCTATCTCGGTAGGTTGGTGGGCTAGAAGTGGATGAACTCAAGACACAGGGCTCAATGGAAGCCAGCATAAGTAGCTGTGGTAATAGGACGACGGACTTCATGTTGCATCCACAACACTGTAAGAAGACAGGGGCTGATTTATGTCTCTCAGCGTGAGATGTGAGTGATTGGCGCTCTAGGACGTAGTAAGTTGAGTATGAGAACGGGGGGGGCGGGGGAAATGGGTGATATATAGGCGTTGTATGTGGAGGAAACGAAACTGTTGTAGCAAGTAGAAGGTGATATTGGACCGTTACGATTGTATGTGATTGTAGTGTGATTTGGTAGGCTGGCCACAAAAACGCCACCGTTCAAGTTGCTGCCGACATTCTGGACCCTCATAATCTCATGGTACTTTCACTTGCCTTTTTCAGTGCAATCATTACGCAAGCAACTCCACCGATTCGCCCGATCTTACTGTATCGTGGCTGAACAAGCTTACCACCGGGACGTCTGGGAATGCATGGCGAAGCATTGTCAATGTAACATTCACATTGAACGCGAACAGAATCCCATGTGCCTAGTTCCTTGGCAATACCTAACCCCATCTTTCAGGCCACAATGCATTGTAGCTGGAGTTTGACCCAATATCATGGACTGCGAGATATAATGATTAGTCAAAATGGCCTGGCGGGACGGGTAAGCAGGGAAATGCATTCAGCATTGGAAACCATGGATCTCGCTTTTACGCGGCTTATGCTAGTCAGCAGCAGATTGTACTTCCACTTGTCGGTCTCCGAAGAGTTTATTGCTTGTCGTTATGCGGCCTGAAAGTGCCTAGCAACAACACGTATTTACTGTTGCCGGTCTTGAATGACGGGCTTCTGTTCCTCGTTGCACCATCATTTAGGCACTGTTTACTTATAGGTCTAAACTGAATAATGCAACTGTCCAGCTAGGATTCAATTTACTGAACTAATTGGTGACGATTAACGTGCTGTAAAGGACTGAATAATCGGCCGCAAAAAAAAAAAAAAAAGCATGGGGGAAATTCAACGCAAATGGTGATACTAAGATATATGTCAGTTCGCTATTTCTTATCAAATCGCGCCGCCGTGTCGTGGAGTAGAGAGCTTCGTCAAGAATGGAATGTAGCTTCTTTGGAGAAGGGGGATGTGGAATTTCGCGATAGCTAATAAGCTCGCTGTTTCCTAGACCGCGTTTATTTTGTAACCTCTTCTAAAGGTTTCTGGATGGTTCTAGACCGGGAATCGTCTCCGAACCCTCGCTGGCAGCGGCACAGTAAGGGCTACGAGCCCGTAAACTTTGGCCGTAAAACCAGAGAACGAAAATGACAAAGGTCCCAAGGAGCGCGAAGCCGGCCGCAAGCACCGTAGCCCCAAGGCCAAACCCTAAGCTATCCATCATATACGGAGCGAAAAGCGGGAACACTGCGGCGGTCAAACTTCTGAGGGCCAGATTTGTCGAGATGGCCGATGCTGCGTACTGATGATATGTGTCAATAGTGTAGACCGACACACACGCAGAGCAGATATAGACACCCATGGCGAATATCAAACTCCCAATATTGGGCATGATCCAATGCAGGTCTGAGGACCATCCCCACCAGAGCAGACCTATGGGAACCAAAGCTGTTCCAATAACCATGGTCGGAATCCGGAACTCGGGCCGCCCTTGACCATTGTTTCTGGCTTTCAAAAGCAGATAAACGCGATCGTTTAGAAGACCCGCAAAGACGACGCCCGAAACCAGACCAATGGCAAAAGAGAGGTAGTTGAGGCTCCCGATCCGGATGCTCTGGTGATACTTCTCGCTCCACATTCTGGGATACATGAACAGAAACAGGAACATGGTACCGTACAGCAGAGCCATGTACGCAGCGAGAAGCTGGATGATGACTTGGGTGCCGAGCATGCGAATCGGACGCACCAGGTTGACACGCATCAGACCAACAAAATCTTGAACGGGGCTCTTGGTTTCGACTTCTTCCAAACCGCCAGCCCGTTGCTGTGATTTGACTCGGCGGCGACGAGCCAATTCCTGCAGTCTGGGCTCGTACGTCTCGCGTAACGCCAACATGGCAACGATGATGACGCATGCAGAGGCGATTGATATCAGCCAGAAAATCCATCTCCAGCTGATTCCCTCGGAGATGAAGGCACCGCAAACTGGTCCGATAGCAGGGCCGAGGAGCGGCGCTGCCATAAAGATGGCAAAGGCGCGTCCGCGCTCCTCAGGTCCCCATAAATCCACGAGCAAGCCACCGGCGAGAGCATCTGCGACCGACGCTCCGAACCCTGAGAGCAGTCGAAAGGCGAGCATCTGCTCAAGACTCGTCGCCGCTCCGCATCCCGTGTTCCAGGCGGTGAAGGCGGTGCTGCCGATGATGAGGATGGGCTTGCGGCCGTAGACCTCGGAGAGCGGCGCCAGCAACAGTGGCGATAGACCGATGCCGATGAGAATCAGCGAGTTGACCAGCACCCAGTGGTAAGGCTCGGTGATTTCCAGGCTCTCCGAAATTGTGCGGAGGGGGCCAACATGGTTTCGGAGAGCGGTTGAAGAAATGCGAATGCCGAGACGATGAGCGTCGCGATCCATTTGCGACTTCGAGGCCACCGTCGGGGAGTTTCATGGCTCGAAGTGTCCATCGGGGTTTGCGAGATTGTGGGCGCAGAGGTTTTCGTTGCAATAACCGGAGTACTTCCTGCTTGCAAGAGAGCAACAGGCTCAACAGTGGCTTGTGGTTTCTCCATAGCCGTATCTTTGCTTTGGAGCCGAAGTATGATGGAGTGCATGAAATCGAATGTCCATGGAAGAAGATTTGTTGAAAAGGCGCAATGAGCGGGATCGGAGAGCTTTACCTTTTTGCTGTAAAGAGAATGTAGATATGGCAGCTATACCACGAAGCCGAGGTACACGTTCAATCGTTGCTAATCGTCTTGGCTTCTTCCATTGGATGTCAACTACGCCTTTCTTTGGCGTGACATACTATAATGGATGCTTAGGAAAACGCCAGGTCACGATCTTCTGGATCACAAACCGGGCCGACTCACTCGAGGCGGATTCCAATGAGTCCAATGGAGGCTTGTCCGCAAACACCAAGCCAAATAGCGAGATGAACAATGTCTCTCTGGTGTGTGCATTCCTTCATCCCTGAACTGACGGCAAATCCACCAGATTCCGTATTCGGACCACACACGAACAGGCTATCATCGAGCGGAAGGTAAGTGAGAAAGCAAAGGCGTAAGCAGCATAATGCAGGGACATTTTGGTCAAAGAATGGAAACGCCTACGAACGAGTGTACACTGGCCCAACAGAGCAGCTGCAAGGCCGTCATGCATGGTTCTGGTGAGCCGCAGCGAGCCGCAAGGCACTATTCCGTCTTACCCGTCCACCAACGGGCGGTTCACCCGTCCCGATCTGCCAAAATCTGGTGCAAACATCATGTCTTTGCCACACCGGGACAGGATCAGCCAAGACGCCCTTTCTCAACACACTATACTACTTTAAGCCACTTTCTGTCTGCGTACTGCAACTCGAGACCCAGTCGGAAAATCGCCTCTGATTCGCAAACCACATGCATAAGCGCCCGTCCCACGCTAAAGCTTAGTTCCCAGCTGCCAGGCAGTGGATTGACGGTCTCAGTCCCTGAAGGGGTCTAGTCGATTATCTGTCGGTTCAGAGAGCTGGAAAAGGGGAATTGCGGTTTCGGATCTGTTGTGACAGACCGTATTCTCAGGGTTGCGGTGGTGAAAATGCATTGGAACAGAGATCTGCAGGAGACTTGCTCTCGTGTGTCACCCCAGACGCATCCCCCAGTACCACAACGTCGAAGTGAGGTCGAGATGTTTCAACGTCGATTTCAATAAAATAGAGATGTAAACGCATGATATCTTAGAATTATTGATGGACATAAAGCCTAGAGGTGACTGAATAGCCACCACTGCTGCCTTCGTCGTGATGACAGTTTTTTGGGTTAGGTCAAGCCCTTCGGGTGCTGCAAGACACTAGATACTTTTCATGCGGAGTAGACCTAATGAGCACTGCCAACTAGGAAGTTGGATCCAATTGAAAAGAATTAGAGCATAAACATTCGGGGAGGTTCTAGTTGAGACTTTTCTGGCGTCTTGCAGCACTCGGAGGGATCAAATTGATCGGATTCATATGCCCCCAGGAGTGCAACTCGAAACCACCCCCACCCCCACATCCACATCCTAGAGTTGGAAGTTGAAGTGTCATTCAGAATTGTCAAACAGCTGGGGTTGAGCATCAGACGCACATGCGTATAGGGTCCATTACTGAGCCAGCTCCGTCGAACTTCCGACCAAATCATGTCACTTAGACCCAATTGACTGCCTTGACTGTATCCTCGCCTTCCTTTTACGTTGCGGATAAGCTGACTACATTGATCCATGACAGTCCAGACTTCTTACTGCATATTGGACCCCTACAACGAGGAACCGGCAACCACGTACAGCCTCATGTTGACGCCCAGAGAACATGACAAAACCGCGGAGCTAAGGACTCGTACAGAGTAGACCTTTACCATGTTCTCAAATACATAGAAAGTTTTGCGTGACGAGGAATGGAGTGGCGGTGAGAGATCCATACGCGTGCTGCTGTAGACTGAGGTGATCGAATGTACATGTACATGTTATTCTTGCTTGAGCCACGGTGATGGTTACATCCAAGGCGTGTTCTGAAGCAGCACGACGCGATAGCTTCCCTTCGAACTTCGCCTCTCATCTACTCTTGCCGAGGAAGTGTGGAGATATCGGCTCGCATCGCAAATAACTGCGTTCAAATGTGTCCGGACCGAGAATGGCCTGACTGTCATGATAAAGACTCGCGGCTAATGTTTTGTCATATACGAATGAATCGTATATAAACTCCAACTCTCAACTCTTTCGTTGCATCGTATCGCGACAGCAAGGCTAGCTTCACAAACCGAGTAGAGCACGTCTCCTTATTCCTATTGACCCCGTACCCGTTTTCCCATCCATCTTTTGGACATATTCCTATCAGTAGTCACTTACACTTGGACTTTCAACTTCAGCTTTACAGCACCCAATGGTTGGAGTTAGCAAGATACTCTCTTGTCCGATCGTTGGCTGCTTGCTTCTTTGCATTCTTCTGCGTCCGGATATTCAAAGCCTCTGCGCTTGATCAATTTCCAGGACCATCCGCTTGGCCCATCATTGGACGATTGCCTTCTCTTCATCACAAGCATGCCAAGAAGCAGTTTTTCGAATGGAGCAAGACGTATGGCCCTGTGATCCGCGTCAAAATGGGTTCAATGACCATCCTCGTTGTCAACTCGGCAGCTGCAGCCAAGCAGGTCTTCACAGGAAGCGCAGCAGCTCTGTCGTCAAGGCCCATCTTCCACACCTTTCACAAGGCAGGTTTTCCATCCCCAGAGCCAGATCCGAGAAAGAACTGGCAGCTAACCACAGATTGCAAAATAGCTCATTGCGGGTACCCTGGGGACCACAATCGGCACCGCGGTCTACGGCGACGCTCTAAAGAGGGGTCGAAAGGCTACAGCCGCAGAGCTTAGCAAGCCCGCCGTCAAGGCTAACTTGGACACCATCGACACGGAGACTCGACAGTTTGTCAGCGAGCTGCTAGCTTACGGCAGCGAGGGTCACAGCCCGCTGGAGCTCTCCAAGCTGATCAAGAGGCTCGCACTCAGTCTTTCACTTTCCATTTGCTGGGGCCGTCGCATGTATCTCGGCGACCCCCTCACGCAGGAGATCATCCATGTCGAGAACGAGATTCTCAAACTCCGAAGCATGACGGACAACCTCCAGGACTTCCTTGGCATATTCCGCATCTGGCCTTTCAACGGATACCATGCCAAGGCGATTGCGTTGCGCGAACGTCGGGATGCATACGTCGCCAGACTCAACAACGAGATCCAGGGGAAAATCGCCAACAACACCCACGAAGACTGCCTCTACTCCAAGAACGAATTTTCCTCACATCCGCTTCCCCTGTCGGAGCTTTCCACGGTTCTTCTTACGTTTCTTTCGGGTGGTCTGGCAACAGAAAGCAACACGATTCACTGGAGCTTGACTCTCCTTGCCACCCGGCCGGACATCATGGAAACCGCCTTCAAGGCTATCCGAGAAGTTTACCCGACCAACGAGCAGCTGTTCAAGGCTGGACTTGAGGATGTGAAAGCAGTTCCTTACGTGTCTGCCCTGGTCCGTGAATCACTCAGGTATGATATCTTCCCCGAGACTGTGTTATGTTTTCATCGCTCACCCGGTGCAACAGATACTACACCCCGTCGCGATTGGCCTTGCCGCGACTAGCTGTTCAAGATTTGGAGTATGAAGGCAAAATCATCCCTGAGGGCACCACTGTTATTTTGAACACATATGCGTGCAACATGGGTATGTTTTCCCATTCTTTTGACGTTCACTAGAAAACCTTCACTGACAATGCTTCCTTCCTAGATCCTACTGTGTTTGGAGATCCTGAGAATTTCCGCCCCGAGCGCTGGCTTGAGAATCTCGATCTCCCCATCTTCAGCTATGGCCTAGGCTACCGCATGTGTGCGGGTTATACGCTTGCCAATCGGGTCATGTATGTTCTATTGACCCGCATCATTGCCTCGTTCAATATCAGCGCGGTCCTGGAGATCGATGCCGATCACATCACAGGGTGTGCTGATCCGGCCCACCAGGCTATGGCTCCGAAGAATGTTGGCTTCTACTTTCATCCCAGGGATGCTAGAGCGCTCAAGGAGACTTGCTCGTCGGCAATGTAGTCGGCTTGGCAAGAAGATGAAGTGCGCATTCACTATCGGCCGGGTGATCTAGATGGTCGACGGGATTAGAGGATGTTGTTTGGTCATTCATACTAGTTGGCTCATTTGTACTGTATCGATATTCTCGAAATGCTCGTAAATTTAACAATTTCTCTACATATCACCCTATAAAGCCATTGATAATTAGAAGACGCTGCGATACTAAATTCAGAAACTGGGTTTTCAAGCATAGCATTCCGGAACATGCACCTGCTATTGTTGGATAAGTAGGAAGTTCCGTTATCTATGATATATATAGTGTATTAGAATACACCTCACTATTTATGAGGAGGAGGTATCTCTATATATAGGTAGGAGATATTAGATTGAGGGCCTAGAAGCATATATATAGAGGAGAGTCAGGCTAAATATCTGCCTATCTCTAAGCAGACTTCTCAGTTTAAGTAAGTACTAAATAAAAACTACTAGTAGTAGTATAAATAAGTTATATTCTTCTTCTATATTAATAACTATGTTTAGGCTTCTCTTATAAGTATACTAAAAATATAAAAGAAGCTATAAATACCCTCTAGAAGCGCTACTAGCTTTAATAAGGTTAGAATATAAAATAGTCTCTTAGGATTAAAATACTCTATAACTAGTTAGTATATAAGTTATAGCTCTTATAGTTTATATTTATAAATAAGATTAAAAAGCTACCCTAAAAACAGGCTGCAAGTATTACAACCCGTTATACAAGAATAACAACTAACCAACCCACCTAGACGTTAGATAGCTAGAGCAGGACATTTATACTGCAGGATCATGGGAACACCAGGGATGCCCACGGCATAGAAGAACTATAGTATAAGTCATGTGATAATAAGATAAAGAGTAATTAGTAGAGTATAGAAGGAAGCGCCTAGTAATTAGTTAGTCTTACTAACTAATTGTAATTACTAATGCATAGAGGTAATTACCTAGTAGTAGGACTAAAAGAGACTATTTGGGACTTATATATAGTATGGACTTGGGACTCCTGAGAATAGACTTCTATAGCTCTTTAGTAATTAACTTCGTAATTACCCTAATAGGTACTCTCAGCTTTATTTTATACTGCAACCCCTTATGAGAACTATAATTAATTACTATACTCCTTAAACCCTAAGATTTATTTAGTAATATAGTATAGTAAGACTATACTATTAACTTAGCGTTATCCCTCAGCTTCTATTAGTAGAACCCTACTATTAGATAGCTAACTATAATACTTTAATTACTCCTATTTAGTAAGTTAACCTTTAATACTACTAAATAGTATAAGATAGGAATTATATTAACTCTTAATAATAACGCGCAGCAAGCTAATGGTGCTGGGAACGCATAACCTATAGCCCTGAGGCCCGCAAATAACTAATAGGCCTAGATAGCCCCTATAAATACCTAGGAAGCAATAAGCCTTTAATAGATATATAATATAATCCTCTAGCTCTGATAGGAAAACGCGCAGCTAGCTACCCAACTCAGACCCAAGGCTAAATACCTAGAACCTACTCTATACTCAGGAGAACCAGGAACCCTCCAGGGATTTCTCACCCGCACCTAAGCCTATCTTTATTATTATGCCGCCTCATTTTAAGATGAAACCATAAAGGTTCACTAAGCTACCTCCTTCCTCAGGGGAGATACCCTCACTTAGTTTAAACTATTAATAAGAGACTAATTAGGCAAACTATATAACTAGTAATATAAAGAAACTTAGAAAGTATTTAGGAAATATAGTAAGTTTGAGAAGAAACTTTAGGAAGCTTTTAGAAGCCTAGATAAAGAACGAATTACTAAATGCAAACTTACTAATCTCATGTAAAAGGAATTAGCTAATAAGTATGCCGCTAAGTTCTAATAGATCTTATTTAAGTTAGATTAGGGAGAAGAAGCCCTAATAGCTAAATTCTACTAAGGCTTAAAGAAAGAAGTTAAGGATAAGCTCGCATAACTTAATTAACCTAAAGAGCTCTACTAATATATAGATACTATAGTTAAAATCAATAACTACCTCTATAAATAACGCCTTAAATATAAAGAATAGTCTACTTAGAATAATAAAGTAGAATAAAATAATAATAGGAAAAAGAGTAACTAATACTAACTTAGTAATAACTACTGCACTAAGCAAACTTCTAACTATAGGTATAACCCCAGGGCACCTTAGTATACTACTACTTATAGATACTATAGTAGACCTATAGACCTTAGTATAGCCTATAAAGATAGTAAGTAGAATAATAACTAGAAGAAAGATAAGTAATACTATAACTGCAATAAGATGGGATATCTAGCCTATGAGTGTTGATCCCCTAAGAAAGAACGCTTTTAACTAGTGCCTGAGAAAAGATAAGTAAGTCTCGCTATTAAAACCACACCTCACAAACAACTTTATTGGACTACCTGCTATAATAATAAGTGTGGAACCTACTTAGACCGCAAGGAATATATAGGATAGCACCTAAAAAACCCTTATAGGTTAGGATATAATACTACTAGTGTCCCCCTAGTACCTATATATACCTTAGTAGTAGGATACTAAACCTACTTAAAGGCAGAGAGAAAAGCTAATAAGCAACTTAATAAAATACTATATATATCCTCAGGCGTAGATATTGAAATTAATAACAAAGTCTATATTACTAAGCTATAATAAGGACTTTAAGTATATAAGCTATAAGTAAGAATATAACCCAAAGAAGTTATATAGTAATAATAGATTAAGTCGCTATAAGCCTATATTAAAAAATAATAAGATGCTAGGAATAACCCTAAGCAAATCCAGCAGATTAATAATAAAACTAGGGACTAAGTAGCAAAAGAACCTGCATAGAATTACAAGATATAGCCCTCTTGAGAACAATGAGATAAGCTCTATTACGCTAGAAGAGCTAAATAAAATAGACCTTCTGCTATAATAATTAATAAATAACAATTGGACCCAGAAATAAAAAATTAGGTTGAATAAACCTTATTTGAGATTGATAATACCTTATCTAAAGAAACTAGATTAGAACTAGTTAACTACTTAAAATACCTCTATAAGAAGGAAATTAACCCTCACTAGGATAACTAGGAGATTGCCTTTTATAGTATATCTAGATGCAAAAGAAGAAACCTCTTATTTATAATATAGGTTAAAGGAGACTATACCTATCTCAACCCTATATATAACTAATACTATTATATATTCTAGGCTTAGTGCCTTATAGACTACTATAATAAATACTAAGCTAATAAGTATAAGTATAACTTCTACTCTTAAAGATATAATACTAGACCTATTATGTAATACTACCTAGAGAACTAACTCCCTATGTGGGACTTCGCCTAAATAATTAATAATAAGATAGTATTATTTAAACTATATTGTTACTACCCCATAAGATATCTTAATAACCCCTATATAGAATAGAACTAATATATAAATGATAAATACTGAATCTACTTAGAAGAAAAAGCTAAGGCATAGCGGAGATAACTCTAGCATTAATAGTTAAAAAACTAAACTTACCTACTAATAAGGAATAATAATAGGTAAAGATAATAAGGTTCCTATATAGCGTAATAGCACTAAAAACTTAATAATATAAGTATATATAAGTCTAAATATAACTTAATAGAAGATAGACTACTGCAATAATTAATAGTAGAGCCTAAGGAAACTTTATTTCGCCTAAAATAATAAATAAATAATAGATAACCTAGAATAAGAAAGCAGCTAAAGACTGCTATAACCTCAATACTATTAAAGGAGAACAAGTCTAGTATAGTAGAGGACGCATTAATATAGAGACCGCGCAACTCCCTTTGCAGATCTATGGCTAGAATAAGCAACTAAACTTCAATATTATAGAGATAGGAG
>JAXCEF010000407.1:0-50274 GCA_037178605.1 Colletotrichum euphorbiae
CCCCCCTCCCCCACCCAGACAACCAGCCGCAAGAAGGGCAGGCAAGGTAATTAATTAGGCGAGGTACCAGAGGAAAAGCTGGGGGCAGGAAATGGGGCCAAAGTGTGAGGGGAGAAAATGATAAGCGGGAAAGAGTTGCGAATGTAACGCAGGCTCAACAGGCGGGATGTTCCGCCGCCCATGGCGCGCCGTCCGCCCGCCTGCTCGTGCTGCGTGCAGCCAGCCAGCCGAGGAGGAGAGGGGGAGAGGAGGAGGAGGAGGAGGAGGAAGGAGGAGGGACGGCCGGCCCTGCCCTTGGCAATAGTACTGGGCCAGGCCAGGCCACGCCTTTTGCTTTTTCATAAGGTACGCGAAGTTTTTTGACAACGCAGCGGCGCCGCGGCCGCTTGCCTGATCGAAGTGGGAAGGGAGGGGGGCTTCACGGGAAATGCGTGCGTATGGGAACTTTTCCCACCATACCAGGCGTACCGAGTACCTCAATCGTTGCTCCCAGGGAGCGCGATGCTCTACCGGACGACGGGCACAACTCGGGTCTCCATGCCCACGGTAACTGTGCATACGGTCAAGACCGACCGGACGATATCATGATGGGGGTTTTTTTTTGTTCTTGTTTTTTGGGGCCTCTTTGACGCAGATATGGCCGGCATGACAGAATCGTAGATTGCCTTTCATGCCTACCCCGTCAAATCTGTACAGGCATCGTGGCACATACATGATGCATGCCTCTGTCGTCGTGTATAGTGATGATCTTTGAAGCAGGCAAGCGAGGGGGGGCAAACAAGCCGCACACCGCAGAGGCAGTCAAGGGTACTGGTACAGTAGCTAGCAGGTGCGTCGCTTTGGGCGTTGCGGCGCGGCGCGCGGGTTGGGAAATCTGCTGCGAGCTCATGTAGGACAGGTCGATTTTTCATCAGATCTTTCCACACATGCGAGGCTACTCTTCTCCCGTAATATGTACAGGACGCAGTCCCCGGTAATATGCACAAGTAGGAAGGATAGACGGGGGCCACCGCTCTTGGGCTGGGCTGGGCTCCAACCCACGACGACTCGAGGTTACCTAGGTAATGCACAAGGCGGGAGAGGTAGTTAGTTGGTGCTCCACGTAGCTCAAGGCAAGGTACGGCGCGCAGAGAGTTGCGCATGTATGGACGTCCGGGAGTAGTCAGGAGTCGGGCCATTGATGGGTTTGGCTGCAGACTCTCACGAACTTCAGACCTCTAGCCTGAACCTGTTACCTCTGGGACCTCTGAGCCACAGGGAGTTGGGAGCCAAAAGCTCGTATCGTTCATTGCATGTGGTGACCGACTGATTAACGATGACAGTACGGAAGGCTGACCACGTACTCGTTCATCAACGGGCGACGTTGGCGGTAAAGCGGGTCTCGCAAGCAAGGGAACAAACAGCGAATTGTTCTCCAGGTTTGGGGCCAGGTCTTTCGGTGTCTCTGCCTCTGTCGTCAAATGTCTCAGTCTCCGCCGAGGAGAAACGGCGGCTCGTAGGGACCCGACCGTTGGCCGATGGCCTATGACCGATGGGCCCCGGTGGGCGCGCAACCGCACCCGGCGCCTCCAGTAGCAAAAGGATATCCATTTTGAGCCAGAGCCGGAAGAGACGAGATGGCCCGATGGAAGAAAAAAAAAAAAAGGGGAAAACCCCCCCCCGCAGCTGGAACAGCACATACAGTGTCATACACACACTCACGCGCAGAGAGAGCTCTGAGTGAGTGCGAGATGGTGCGCGGCCCCACGTCGGTCTGCCGTAACCCACCCCCTCGTCGACCAAAGTGGAGATCCTGATCTCGTCATGGGTGTGCGTCGGTTGCGCGATTTCCCAGTATTTGTTCCGTGAGCAGGAGCAGACCATAATAATCACTGTCCGTATGCCTCCTTCCTCGACGGAGAGAGGCGGGACTGGAGAAAGAGGACGCGAGGGGGGTCAGTGGAGGAAGAACGGGGAAGACGGAGGGGGCGCGTCGATGTGCGGCGCGCACGCCCCTCCGTCCATCGTGCCATTCGCCTCCACGTGAAAGCTGCATCCAAAAAAACTCAACGTTCAGCAGCAGCGCGACGGGAAAACGCTGCAAGGTAGCCCTGCCAGCGCAGCGTCTTGGTTCCAGAGGGGAAGAGAGAGGGGGGGGGGGGTCAGCAACCCAGCTCGTTCGGGCATAGCGCAGCTCGCTCGCAGCTGGTGGAGAGGCAAGCGATGATGGCCTGGTGGGCCGGGGTCCAGGCCTGTCCAGGGCTTGTCACAACTCACCACAATTTTTGTCTCTCTTTCTCTTCCACTCACTCTCTCTTGCCTTTTCGACATCCTGGAAAGAAGAGACAGGACTCCAGCAAGAGGGGTCGCTGTAGTTGGGCCACAAGAGTAGCGGTGAAGATGATGCTAAACCCAATCAGTGAAGCCATCATCACCTCCACCAACCTCGTTCTGGAGGCGCGCCTCGACGCCACAGTGTCAAGAGAAGAGGGCATGGACTGGACGCGCGTGGACTTCTGACGCTTCTTTTTGGTAATCGTCGCTCGTTGTCTGAAGATGCGCAAGTCACGGAAACCACGCTGCGGTTCTTGAAAAAGGCTGCATCTCTGGTGCAACGCGTGTAGAACAGATATGGAGGGTTCGAGAAATCCGGGGCCGACCACATATCGCAATAGACCGCCTGTAACTGAACGTTCGTTACTCGCAGAACGGCTTCTGCCCGCTTAACAACTGCCCGCTTGTCTTGTGCCACGAACTCAACGGCTACTTCACAGGCGCCCTTTCAAGGCGTGAAATATATCAGTCAGCAGAGGTGAAATCGTTTGTTGAATGGCTGATAATGAGATATCGCCGCCGGCATCCATGCCATGTCGCGCAGTCTCGGCCGCAGTAGCTCCGTACTAACTTCCGGCCAGCATCCCATTGGGCCAACATCGTCGTCGACGTGGAACCATCCACTGGGACGGTACGGGTATGTACTGTCAGACCTACTACACGCCACGCCCGTCTGGACTCTGGCCTAGCTCCCTCACGGTGCGATGCGGGAGGAACTCCTCGTGCTTTCATGTAAGGCGGAAAACGGTCCGCTCCTGCATGCAAATTGGCGAATGGGAGCAGCAAGAACTTCCACCTAGACACTATGATTTGCATCTGTCTCCAAGGAACTTTCCTGTCGGCAGCCTGAACACTCGACAACTAAGGTTGGCCTGCAAGGTCAAGACTAGCGAAAAGGAGGCGGCACTTTCAAAGGCCAGCCATCTTCTATTCCGACAGGGCTGGAATCGGCAGAGTAGTTTGTCCATCCAAGAGCTGTTGGGCGACACATGCAGTCGAGCTGGGCTTTGCCGAGCGGGAACGAGACCTGGATTTTGCCCAGAGCTTGCCGCTCAGTTGTTGTGCCGCGTGCGAATCGAAATATGTGCGCCGATTCCGGTGACGAGTCCCGGTACGAGCACGAGAGAAGCCGCGGCGTATGGTGGTGGTAGGCGTGGGAAGAGGTGTAGTGAAGGTGGTGTGGCGGCCGACGACGTGGGTAAACATGATTCGCTTGATCATGGTGTGTTCGAACTGCTGGGATCATTTCCAATCCCAGCGAGCGAAGATGGGCGGGGGACTGATAAGCCAAAGCGCCAGATTTGCTGCAGGCCCCGGCCGGGGAACGACTGGCGCACTTGTTGGAGGTATGGGATACGAGTCGGCTTTTCATCCGTTCTGAAGTCCTCATTACGCGAAGCTGGGGCGGGGGGACTGGTCAATCTCGACGTTTCCCAATACGTCCGTATATGTGGAAAAGTAATTAAGCCGTGAGAGATGCCTTCTTCGAACAGGCTTGATCCGCGCCGTCGCCTGCGACTCTGGTTGCGGACTCACGTGAGCGAATGGGCTCCTAGGCTAATTTTCACTCCATCATGAAAAGTGTTCATGACCGGAGGCTGCTGACTAGCCATCCTGGTTGCTCAACAGAGCCAGTCGCCGTCACTCTTTAAGGAGAGAGTGAGAGAAATTGAAAGTGAAAACCCAATTTCGGAAAGCATTGCTCCTTACCAGTGCTGAAGAAGGTTAGACGACTACTAATAGGTATTGCGCCAGACGACCGCTGGAAGGGCTTATGACCCAAAGGCGGCTCTAGGCAGCATGTAATTGCGGGAACGTACTGCAGTACCTTGCAGAGCAAGATCAGTTATGAAGAGGGTTGACGGGTAAGCTAATGTGGCTAGAAAGCATGGGCTCTTCCGCGCCCGAAACTGACACTGATGCGCTCCACTAGCTTTGCGAACTGTACTGGAGTAACAGTCGCAAATCGCAGCTTGCGGAGATGTGTGTGTGGAGGTAGTGTGAGGTGAGGACCGTACGTTGTGGCCGACAATTTCTCCTGCTTGTTCGCTCTGAAATTGCTCCCATAAACCATTATGTCGATCGTGTTGGGTATCTCTTTTCTTTTTCTTGTGGCGGAGCATGGTCCGCTCAGTCGGTGGCCGGGCCGGCTCAACACATCTTTTAGTGTTGACGGATGCCGTCCAGAGAGCCAGCCCAGCCCGCCTTTGAGCGGAGGTGGAGTTCGCGGTCAACTTACTGCGGCATCTTGGCTGGAAAGGTTGGGTGGAGACGGCAGACCAAGCTCGGGGTTGCCTCAGGCAAAAACCACACTGAGTGAACTGTGATGATTGACGTGCCGCAGGATACTGTACACTAGATACACTCGAAGGAGAAGTATTGAGGTACAAAAGTCAGAAACGGAAGGCTGAACAAGCTAGGGTGCTCTGGGGAGAGCTGAAACGCACCCCTCCATCGACACTGCCAGTCGGCAATGTTTATTGGCCGTGTTTTAAAGCTGCTTAGCCGCCTTGCAGCTGGGTCATGCAAGTGCTCAAGCCAGCATCAACTTCGCACCCCAGCCCCTGTCCCATCTGCCCTCTTTGGCAGCCCAAGATTTAAGATGTCTGCAGGGTCTCTGGGAACCGGGGGGGAGGGGGCGCAAGATGCAATGTTGTGCCATCTCTCGCGGATACCGTACACGTACATGAAGACGCTGCCCGAAACAACCCCGGCCTAGCTTGCTGGCCTGCATCATGGTTCGCGAAGTAACGAGCGGGAAGCTGGCTCGTTGAACCTCCCGCAGGGAATAATGCCGTTACAGCCATATGCGCCGCCGCTGCATATAAACATCCAGAAGGAACCTCGATGCCAAGCTGCAGGCTAGGGAAGTTTACTTTCGTCTCTAGAGCCTCTTTTTGAATTCGTGCCAGCCATCATCCTGGCGCCGGCCACATCCTGAGGTCAACATCTGGCCTGGCAAGCTCGTGTTCAATCATGACTCCCATGCCTGCGTGTCGTGTTGTTATGTTTTGTTCGGACCCAAGCGTCGTGGGAAACAACCAAGGGATGATGGATAGTTGCTGCGTATGCCACCTCAACATTCGGCCGATCTCTGTGCCTTGCCTCGTCACATCTTGTGTCGGTGCCCTGGGTCCGATCGAGTGGGAACCGGCCATGGCTTTGAACCTCTTGGACCCCAATCCCCCCCAAACACCCTTTTTTGTTGTGGACTCATTCCAGCTTTCCAACCCCCCCCCCTCCGGCTTGAGGTTTTTTGGACAGTTTCGCAGGTCTAGAGACAGACGTCGCAACTTACTTCCGAGGTGTCGACTATCCGAATCGAACCCGTAACGGACTCACGACTGGGAAAATCACACGAGATGACATGGAGCTCCTACCCTTCGGGCGGATAGAGGGACGCGAGAGAGCCACTCAGCGGGTGCGCTGTTGTTAACCCTAAACGCCTTCCCGCGGCAAGAGAGGCGCCGATGAATCAACGGGGAAGATGTTTTTGACTCGGGGAGCGTGAAACTAGCCAGTCAAAACGTCGGTGCTCGGCGGATGATCCAAAGGTAATGCTGGTAATGGGCGTACTAATAGTGCTCCGATGCGAAAATGGCTGCCACCACCTCCACCGGTCCCCCTTGAGTATTCGGCCTGACTGAGACATGCAGACAACCAAATGGAGGAGGAAGAAACAAAGAGCCTGGTTCAGAAGAACAATAACTTCAGACAGCCAAAATAGGTTGACAACGTGGCTGGACATGTGGCCGGCAGACAGACGTGCTGGGCTTGGCTGTCGGTGGTTCCGCACCGTTCGTAGTGTCTTTCTTTCTAGTGTGAGACTTTTGACTCACCGGCATCTCCAGCCAGTCTTAGTTGGCCACGAAACCAGTGACCGACAAGGAATAGGCTGGCCACGCTGTCATGCCCTCTATTCAGAGAATGTGGCGTCCCGAAAGTCTTTGTGATTGGATCTAGGTCTCATCTCTCAACGACGACGCCCTCAACCGGACGCGGACGACCCCTGTTGCGACTTTTCGAGGCCTTGAAAGTCGAATATCGTTGATATCGAGGTCGCACAAGGCTCGTATTTTGTTCTTCCGTCCACTTGCGCCTTGGACATGCGAGTCAACGGCATTCGCTGGGATATATCTCGATGCTATATTCCCTGGATGACATTGGAATTTTGGCTATCCGACTGCCTCTTGTTTTTGGGCTTCTCGAAGCGCTGAGCGCCTCCCTCGCCCGCAAGCCCATCTTCCGTGCGGTCGCTTCCTCGAGCATCCTGGTTTGGCCTGTACTGAAGTAGTTGCAGGCAAATTTACTACCAGGGTGGCTAGAGGAATCAAACAAGACCAGGATTGGCGGCTCGTTATTGCAAGCTCGCCCACCTAGCCTCAAGTACAGATACCTGTGTAAGCTCGACAAAAGAACGTAAAGCGGCCTCTCTCGCTTTTGGAACGGCGTAGACACTGAGAAGAGGCTCTTTTTGGCTTGCGCATTGATAACCAAAGAAGGCTGCAAGTTCGCCGCGGCATGTGGACGAGACGCAGAGGGAGAAGGGTTGTTGCCAATATGATATGTCTGGCGATACAGCGTTGATGTTGGTAGAGGAATGTACACTACTTGAGTCGTGCTGAACTTTGGAGTCCGGTGTTGGGTGGTGAGATACGTACTCGCTGCAGTGCATCTTCAGTACAGAACGGAATCTTGCATTGGTTTGTGCATGGCCCCACACGAGCTTCTGCATCACACCGCGACACCTCCATCGCTGCTTCAATTGCGACTAGCCCCCGCTCGGCTTGTCCTCTTGCGTGCGTGCGTGCGTGCGTGCGTCGGTTCTTGTGATATCTCTGGGACATGGCCACCTGCTCCCGCTGCGCCTTGAACGGTTTGGATTTTGAGGCATAAACCTGTCGAACGACGAATACCGAGAAGACCAAGAACGACGATGTGGCCGCGAGTCTTTCTGGCGCCGGCCTCGTCCGGGAATGCAATGTATTTGACCCGAACTTCAGGAACAGGCATTATAGGGCTAGACAAAACCTGACAACCCCTGGAGCGGGATAAGCGTCCAGCATGCCCACCTGGCTGCAGCTGCGGGAAGCTAGAGAGGAAACTTTGTACATCGTAGGGAAAGGCGTCATTCTGTGCTCCCCGGTTCTTCTCGTCCTCCGCATTAGCCAAAAGGCCTGTCGGATGTGGTATTGTCTCACAAATTAATAGCCCATGTTGCGTCTTCAACGGCCGGCGAGGACGGGCAAAGCGGTATATACGAGATTGCTTTATGTCAACGATGAATAGCGTTGAAAGTGGTAACATGCCAATGTCGGCAAGCATGACGTCTCCTCCGCTGCGCATATGGGTAGGTTGGCTTGTTGGTAACTAGCCTGACGTACCATAGTATTGTGCGCAACCCACGCGGTCCCCTTCTGCACGAATCCTGCATTGCAGAATGCCGGGCCGTCGGAGGATTTCTTCAGAGACAATCCGAATGGGCCTCATGTTTTGATCTGTTGATCGGTGCAACATCACAGCTCTGGCGACGTTGGCATCAGTCGAACGACTCCGCCGCAATTTGACATCGTCGATGGAGAAGCCGCTACGCAAGTTTAAAGTCCTGTCAGCAGTGCTGAACTGACAGCTTTGCTCGTGGAGCGTGCCCGTCGTGTTCTCGACCTGTGTCGAAAAGCCGTGGCGCTTATGAAATGTGCCATGTTTGTGATCTGCCCGTCGTCGCCGCGTATTCTGAATGCAGTCACTTTCGCGCATAAGAGAGTCGTATGAAATGAGAAGCTATGCCAACGGAAGGTCATCGTCCAGCAGTAAGGATCTGCTCATAAATCCAGACATCCTTGACCTTCGTATTGCAGGTAGATCATAGATAGCCCTCTCAGCCATCGATACAAGCCCAGGCATGTACTGCGAGTAGGTTTGAAGTGCACATTAGACACGCTGGCTGACGCCCTCGCTGGAACCCGCATGCATTGGCTGCCGTCTCGACTGGACTGGGTGGGGGCCGATGGGACTGCAGGTCCGGGTCCGATGAACTGCACCAAGCGTTTGGCAAATCCGAGAACCGGTCCGTGTTGAGGTGAAGTCAATTGGAGTTGGAGACAACAGACGTGTTTCGATCTCCGTGACGCAGAATCGGAAACAACGCATCGCCTCTGAGAATGCCATGCAGGCTGCGGACATAACTATGCAGTGCGGCGCAGAGCATCTTCGTGCCGTGAGCCGTAAGTGCTCTGTCTGCAACAACCAGATACAAAACGGAGTTTTGGAAACAGACCACGGATTTCACTCCGACCTCAAACCCTGCGCGGTATTCGGACAGGGTCCGGGACCTCAATATCAGAGTCGAGTTTGTGGGGTGTTGTGGATGGTTTGCAGTCCACCGTGAGCTCGCCAGGCCAAAGTGGCTGTCTTCAGACAAGCCGACAGGGTTGTTTGTCGTGGCAGGTTGACTGGCAGATTGACCAGAAGACAGTCAACCTCTGTTGATTACTAAAAGCCCCATCAAAATGGCGGGGTTGTAGCGCAGTACAATAGACGCTGCGGGTGGGTGCAATGGAGAGTAGCGGCTGCGGATGTAAGAGGTGATATGATGGTGATTCCAGTGTCGCTTGGTTGACTGAAGGACAGCTGCGAAGGACAGGCCCGCATCGTTTTCAATCTGCGTGGTCGGTGGCGTTGCAAGCAGACCGAGATCACAGACGAGCCAAATCCCCAGGCCAATGCCGGCTTGGGATGATGGACAGGTGGCTGGGTGGCGAGAAAGAAGGCATTGGAGGAAGTGCGACGGCAGCAATTGGCAATTCAGCTCCGCCGTGCCAGAGAGAGCTTTCCCGACAGCCAGGACAATGCCCTGAGGGCCCTTGTCGTCAAATTGGTTGAGGGGAGGGCATGTGGTGCAGACAGAGAGAGACGCCAGCATGGCAGACTCGGTCGGACAGGATGTCAGCAAGTTACTCTGTACTGCGCAATAGTGGGGTGTGTGGATAAATGGATGATGGTGTTTCTTTTCCCAGCTCTTGGCAACGGTTGGCTGTCGTCGGCGGCGGCCGTTCATCCACAGGTCGACCGTCGCGTGGGCGGAGGACTTATACCTACCCAGGGATTCTAAACGTTAGCGCCGTCCCATACTAACGATTCTGGGTATGATGTTCAGAGGTCTTCAAGCGGCCTATTAGAGGGGAAGTTACTTAGGAAAGAATTCTGGATCCTAAAGCGGGAAATCCTATGCTATGTATATGTTGTCCTCACCTGTTTTTTTGAGGAAAACATACTCCATACGTTTATACCAATAGTACTTGATCCCGAAAGCTGTGGGCCAGAAGTTGAACACTAACGTTTAGAATCCCTGGGTAGGTATAGATTGGCTACTGGTATACCCCACTTGAAATCCGACAAATATGTCTCGCTGGCTGGCCGCTAATGGCCCAGCTGCAACATCGGGACCGTGTCGCCTTCTGGCCCTTGAAGGAGGCACGGAGGATAAGCTGAAAAGCTCGGGCTCAAGAAGGATCCATGATGGTTGAACTGGTGGGCCGGCGGAGCGAGTATGTCCAGGCAGGATTCAGAGGTGGCAGGTACACAGGGGGGTAAAGGTATGTGGTGTCGATATGTTTGCTGAGGTATCTGTTCTTTGAGGCTGGGAGGTTGGGAAGGCGCCCCGGCTCCGGAGCATCGAAACAACACGCGGGCTTCGGGGCACCAGCGGTCCACGGATACCGAGATGGCACAAGTGGGGAGGGGGGGGTGGACTTGTGGATGTTCGGAGCAGTGAAGGGCTCGGATTCGTGAGGTCCCAAATAACCATGTCAAGGACGGATGGAGTCGAGTACGGCAGCACACGCGATCTGACTCTGGAGAGACAGGTCGGGTAAAGAAAGACCTGTTTTGTGCGAGTACTGATGACGAACAACCAGTGGACAGTTTCGAATGAAGGACTCTAGAAGCGGCGCCGGCGTCGGTCAGCTGGTGTTTCGCAAGGGCGGCGGAGTGGATAGTAGGGCAGCCCGGTGCCGATGGTGGGGTCTTCTCATTGACCAAACTGGACAGCGTGTCTAGGATGCGTCTGCGATTGAGCTTGCGCGGGTGGTGAAGCCAAGGCCGACCAAGAGGTCGCGGCAAGGGTTGGCTAAAAAGCTGGCAGCTTTAACTAAAACCTCAAAAGCAGCAAAATATACAAAAGATAGCGCTATACCTGACTAGATAAGTAGTAAAGTTCTATCATTATTAAATATATTATCGTATTAAAGCTCTGTCTATATAGCTTTTCTATTATTAGATTAATAAAGATTAGTATATAGTATTAAAATGCTTTATTTATTTGAATATATATTTATTCTATTATCTATACTTCTACTTTATAGTATAGTAATAATTAAGTATTTATAGTACTATTATTTATTTTTAATAACTATTAATAAAAAGATTCTATTTAAAAATAAACTGTTTATAATACTTAGAGTTCAATATATTAAATAATTAAAAGTTATTCCAAGTATCTTATATATAAAAGTCTCTATCTATTATTCCTACTTACGTTAAATAGTAATAGCGGGCGGCCTACTTGCGTTTAATAAAAAAAGCGGCCTGCTTGCTTTGCTTAGAGCTATTCTTAGTCGCAACAATGAGTCTATGGACTTCCCGTTCGGCTGGGGGGATGCGATTAAATAACAAGGACGACTTGTGCAACAGCAAGCCATTGGCTGAGAAGTTGCGCGGGAAGACCGGAAAGTGGTTGGACTGAATTCTGGCCGAAAGCGAACGTGTCTGATGGCTGATCATTATCAGAGTTAAGTTGTTAGACCCTAGAACTCCGAAGTTCAAGTCGGGCGACTGTCCTGTTGAGGTAAAAGGTAAACATCAGTAGAACTCTGCCCGTCTTAGGTTGTCTTGTTCCCGCTTGCCGTGCACTGCGCTCTCTCTGTCTGGCCCTTGGTTTTTCATCTGCGGTCTGCTACTCATTCACTGCCTGTACGTATGTGCCTGGTGAATTATTATCTTGCTCTTTCTCTGCACCTGTCCCCGCTGGTGCTCATCTTGCTGCCTGCCTGCCCTGCTTCCCATGTGGAGGAGATGAGGTACGTAGTGTATTCGTATGAAGCAAGGTACATAGAAGCCGTCAGGTCAGAAAGAGAGGGCGAAAAGTGGAAATCGGAGTGGGGATGTGGAAAGAACCCCCTCCTCCTCCTCCTCAAAGGCCGGCGGATGGGCGGTGGGCAACGACCACCTCAGACCGGGAAGGTCGAATCAATACTGAAGTAGGCTGTGGCTGGCAGTTGCCTGACCCTTGCCTCTTGCCTTGCCTTGGCGATGCCCTGGATCTGGTGGAGGTCGGAAGGAAGGAGGCAAGGAGCCCTTTCTCAGCAATGACCAACCTGAGTTGAGCGCAACCATGTCCTATCACACTTGCCATGATCAATGGAACTTCTCTGCCTAGTACCTTCCGTCTTCAGTCCTCCGTGGATGTCTTTACTGCCTGTGGTTCCTGCTGAACTTCTTACCCGCTGGACCCGACAATCTCACTCAGGTTTCCGTTCGTGATCTGGCCGGAACCATCTGGCCCCAGAACAACCTCTGCAAATCTCGTTCTGCCATGGGTATCACGGCCGACTGTCATCGAGGATAATGCTGCTTCTGTAGCTTGCACCTCCCAGATAAACGCCGTGATGGGTCTTGTAATGCTCAAATGGCCTTCCCTGCCGCGCCTCAGGTAAGCCTCTTCCATATGCAAGCTCCCCCAGACTAGCTGCATCCCGATTTTTCATTCCTGTACGGATACCCAAGGTACGGTACCTTAGCTACCTACGTACTTAGGTAGTTATCACCTATGTCGGCACAGCGAAGCAAGAGCGCAAAGGGGACCCATCGCCTGGGCCAGCTGCTTAATCACCCGCGTTTCTTTTTCTCTTCCTGGTCGTTTCATCGCCTGGCGCCATCGCCACCCTTCTCATGTGAAGCACGAATACAGCCAGCTCTAAGCTCTAGCATCCGGCGGCTTGTGTTGCTCTTGCTGGCCGGCCCCGGTCTCGCTTCTCTTAACCGCGAAATACATCCTGCGGACTACCTACATTCAGCGCCGTCGCTCCATGAGCATGGATCCTCAGTGCTCGTCATGCGTATGCAGGCATCGGGTACGGATTCCTCAGTTGACCGCGAGCAACTCGACTTATCCGGTACTGCGTATTGGAACAAGCTGAAGACGGCATCGGAAACTGCCTGCATGAGCTACAGGCGTTGAACCCGCTGTCTCGCTCTCGAAACCTGGATGTTTTAACCGCCGATCCGATTTGCTCAGGGACCCGCCCAACTTGACCAAGGACCGAGCTGGCTGGCCTTGGTCCATCCATTCAACAGCGAACAGCGGAACTCGAGGCAGGACAGGGTCAGCCAAGGTAGCGTTACAAGATCTACCATTTGACATGCGCATGGCCCTCTGCCGCACAGTGCAGCACGTCTGTGCTCCGGCGTCAGTGTCAACCCCAGCCAGCGCACTAAGATCAGAGATCCATCACCTAGCTAACATGGTCGGCCAAGGTTGCCTATCTTAATGGCAAGGCTTTGGCCGCTCCGCCGGTTGATGGTGCGGACTTATTTTCTAGGCTCGGCAATCGTCAACGAACGAGCCTTTTGGCTGGCTGTGCTAATTCGATGGCGTCGTCCTTGGAATCAGAAAAGAAGCGTCGAGAACATGATCAATTGGCACCGACATTGTTCTTCGTGTTGTTGTTTGTCTACCGGCCGCTTACCCCGAAACATCTTCAATACAGACGTCCCAGCCTGCAGGGCGCTGCTGAAGCTTGTCATTACGCAGGAGACCAGAGGCAAGGACGAAATACTTGAGGCCAGGTGCTTTTAGCTTTTCCCAGCTGCCCGAACCATGCATCCGTCGACCGGATGACATGAGGTACTGCGGAAACGACAAACCTGTGACAGGACACACGAGCCACAGGGGCGCGAATTTCAAAATACTGTGTGTCACTGCCAAATTCACCATCTATCGCACTATAAGCTTGAGGTTGAACCACAACAATGCCGATGATAATAACAAATAACAACATGGAGGACAAAATACCTAGACAGAAGCTGTGCCAAGTCCGGAAGCCCAAGGCGGATGAGGATGAAAATGACGGATTGAGGAGCACGGCCGGGATGGACAGTGTCAGTGAGATCAAGGGCGGGCGGTTGTACCTGAACTTGCTTGCCTTCTGGCGTCAACCGCTGCTGCCGCTGGGCTGTCGCTTCCTGCACCGCTGAAACACTCCCAGCGCCTCGACCGCGACTACAATGTGGTTTGGCTCAGTCCGAGTAACTTATCGAATACAGGAAACACAAGTCGAGACTCAAACTGGTCTGGCAAGAGAATTCGCTTGTGCGCGGATAATTGGGCGAAGAAAATAAACAAATCCGACAACGGTGCGACTAGTTGTGGTCATGGCATTGCTCAAGCCACAGAGTCGACTGAACCGACTCGGAGCAGCCAGCCTCAGCGTGTGGCAGTGAAAAACAGTGACCCGATTCTAAGAATGTCAGTCCAGTCGAGACAGTCAGTCAACTCGAGCAGAGTTGAGGTCATGGAATGGCCCGCAGGTGATTGAGATTTCGGCCCAAAATCTTCTGAATAGGCAGGCGATGGGTGAATCGCGACCACACACATCGCACCGGACGCGATACCAACAAGACAGAAAGAACGAAGCATTGACGCCATGACGTCCTACCACATAACAGCGATGAATGTCCTGGCGGCAAAGAGCAAAGGGCCCAAGTTTGGTTTTGCAGCAACCCATCTTTCGTGCATCGGCGTCTACACTCTGAGGCGTCCCAATGTTCTTAGCCCTTGTCCCTACGGGGTCCAGTGGTAGAAGTGTGCGGGTAAGCCGCTCACCTCACTGTACATCCAGCGGCCCCCGCTCGTTGCTCGCCAGGGTTACGGTTGGGTCGTGGTCTCTGGTACGCTGTACACCTATCCCACTATCCCACGGTCTTGAAGGTTAGCGCGGTTCTTGCGGGGCTTTTCATATAGCCAAGCCTCGCAGGTACTAAGCTAACCTTCAAGACCGTGGGATAGGTGTACAGAGTATCATTGATTCGTAGCGTGGGAAGATGGGGTCGGTCGAGGTCGGGTGTGTTGGCCCTTGAGTTGGTCCAGTCCTTTCCACACCTCCACGACCACGTCCATGTCGCGGTCCAGTCGCAGTTGCGGCCGGGTGAGGAAGACACCTCTGCACAGGTTATCGGCACATATTCTCGTGAAGACACATGGAAATATCGCGGGAGTGGTCTAGAGATGGTCAAAAATACTGTTGCGTAATCCGCTCTTGGCGAGCATTTCGCTCTTTTGGCAGCACTGAATCTTCTAATCTTCATCCGTCCATTCGTCCCACAACAGAGCTCTTTCACGTTCTTCCGTCTGGGTTCAGAGCGTCCTTGCCAATGTATCATCCTCTGCAAGGCCGACAGAGTCAGACCGACCGCAACTGACAGGGGTTCGACCTCAGGCCATGGCCCCCTGGTTGAAGCCAACGGACCCCTCTTGCTGGTACCACGCTGCTCCAACCACGCCCCTCGAGCGAGAAGGGCAAGAAAGGGACGACAACGGAGCCCATATCCAGTCAGCAAGAGGCTTTCTAGGCATGTCGGATTATTACCACCCCCTCTCTGGCCCCAAGGGCCCTTCAAGACCTCTATCGACCCACCGAACGGCGACGGTTAGCTTAGCTTGCCCGTATCACCCTTCGAGGGCTCAGGTAGCTAGGTAGCTGAGGATTTACTCGACACTACGCCCCAGCTCGACCCGATGGTCAAGACCGAAGAAGAGACGAAATCAAACCAGACAGAGAGGCAGAGGGAAGCGAAGCCGACGGTAATATCGCTTACCGATGCAATCGCGGCGGACAGCTGAGGCACCACCTTTTTTTTTGGGGCATTCTGAGAGTAACGAGTCTAACATTCATGGGAAACAAGAAGCGTTGCTAACTAAAGCAAGGCACGGCACAAGGTGCTCTAGAGCAAGATACTTGGACCGAACAAGTTAAGGTACCTGAAAGCTAGCTAGCGGGACACAAGACGACAATACGGGAGGGGAAAGAACAGAAGAAACAGCCCCCGAAAACATTACGAGTCAAAATCCCCACTTTTTCCATAGAGGCTTCCACCATGGCCATCTCACAGCTGAGGATCAGTCGAAAGGCAAAGGTGTCGTCGAGTTCTCGCCTATGATGTACATCCAAAGCCGTGTCCCACTTGAGTAAAACCCAATGGAAACCATACACACCTTACGGTATCTGGCCAGATGGCAGCGAGTTAAACAGCGCAAATGACCGGGAACCCTCCTGGCCAGGTTGATCAACACCACAATGCTCAAGATGAAAAGGTGAATTATGTGATAACCATGGAACTAGACAGCTACCTCGGCGCAGAGAGATTAGAAACAGAGGGCAAGCGTAGAGCACAAACACGACCGTCCGACCAACCATAGGCGCGCGCGTTCTCCGCTACCCCAAGTTCGAATTGAATCCTCCCAAGAAGCGCAGCGCAACGCATCAAGTGCGTGTGGTTCTGTGTGTGGTTCTCTCGTCGTTTGGGAGCCTGGTAGGTGGGTGCACCGAGTTGGTGTACATAATAGTTGACAGCGGATTGGGGAGAGAGAGTGAGAGAGTGAGTGAGAGAGAGAGAGAGAGAGAGAGAGAGAGAGAGAGAGAGCGGTCTCTGAGGCGCGACGATGTATCGGAATACTTCGCATCTTCTTGGGGAATACGTACCTTTCATCCGCCGCCTTTGCATCTTCACATCTCACACGCCCCCTTCTCTCTTCCAGTGTGCCCTGTCTCTCTCCCCACTCAGGCTCCTCCTCCTCCTCCTCCTCGTCGTTCCCTCCCATCCAACCTGGCAGGATCCCCCCCACAACTGGTAGCAGGTACCTTGAACATGGCCGTCCCTCCTGGCCCCCCCAGACATGATGGCCCATCCCATCCCGGTCGACGGACAGTCCATCAGCAAAGAACGGCCAAACCCACCACTCTCTGCGCTTTCCCCGGGCAGGGCCTCGCCTGTGCCATTTCCAATCTAAACCAACCTTGTCGACCGCTGTACCGCACTGCACCCGCGCACCGCACCGCACCGCTCCCAGATACCTCTCGCTTCTCGTTCTTTTTGCGTTGCGTAGCCCGTACCACACACTTGTTACCAGCTCCGCTCTCTTGTTCCTTTTGGCACTCTGGCCATCTGCGCGCCCTCATCTATTGCTTCTTCTTCCCCCCTCCCATCCCGGCGTGAGGTACCGCACCGTACTGTAGTAAGGCACTGGCGCTGCCCTCGCCTCTGGCCCCCGTTACCGACCTAGGTACCTTCGCTCGTCCTCAACCCGCCCACGGTCTCTCTCTTTTGCTCTGGAGCTGTGGCATCCCCGTACCGCAGCACCGCAACCCGCATCGTTCTGCGGAGACCGCGGCACCCCAGTCAAGTACCTTCAACTTGCCGCACTTATACCTTGCTACCCTGACCTTAGGCTGCACCGACCGGGGGTGTGCGTAGGGATGGTCTGGATACTTGGACTTCGACCTGCCTCTCTTCTTTTCTCACCACCAAAAACAAAACCTTCCCACGCCCGGTTTCTTTCTTTTCCTTCTACCTCTCACGACTCCACCAACCACCTCCAATATTTCCTAAGGATAGCCCAAGAGGCGAGGACGGTAAGTCAAACCAGTCTTTCTTCCTGCGTTCCAATGCCTCTTCTTCCGCCTCTTCGCTCTTCCCAATAAGCGCCATTTGCGTTGCATCCTTCTCCTGCATTTCCCTCAGCACCCTCTACCCCCATCTTACACGCCAACTCAAGCTAATGTACCTGCATTAGAAGAGTTGGGTGAGCTCGACGAAGAGAGAAGCAAAATCGAAACAAACAGAACGACAACAACAACGGCGACGATTCTGTCTAGACTCTGGTCCCCCAAAGTGTTTGTGTGTGTGCTGTGTCCGGTACCTGCCTGATCAGACCTCCAAACAAACGGCCTCCACCGCCAGTTACTCAGCCCCCGATTTCACAAGCAAAGGGCATTCTCTCGCTTCCTACCGTCACCGTCCTCGGCGTCTTCGTGCAACCTGGCAAGCAAGTAAAGAATTTCACGAAATCGACTCGGTCTTCAGAAGATTCTTGCTCTAACCCGCCGACGAACGACGTTCACATTCAGCCTGTTCAGTTTGCGGCTGACACCTTGCGCCAATAGACAGCATTCCAAGCTGCAACGATCACCATCAGATGCCACCAACATAGAAGCTTCTGATTTTCTGTCACGACTGCCTACGACGACTACGACCGTCCTGCCTGTTTTCCGTCCAAAAGCTTCTTCTCGTACTACGGCCTCCGCTCCAATTCTCTTGGTAGCACCCTCACCGCTCGAATCACCTGGCAGATTTTTTTTGGCGCCGCAAATTCAGCCAACTGAGTCCACTTGCGTTTCCGTCTGCGCTGGTCGGACAAATCAATCCACTTGAACAAGGTCGCAGCTGGTTCCATCGCCTGGAAAGAGAATTGCATTGCTCCCACGTTGAACTTGGGCAGCTGTTGTAGTCCGAAGGCTCGCTTCGCGACTCGGACTCCACTGACCGTCTAGTATTTGCTAGAAACCTTCGGGGCAACACCGTGAAGCTGGATCTACCGTCGATTTCTCAAGTGCAAACCCGGGGACCGACCGACGTGTCGTATTATAACGCTCACGCAGCTCAAAGGTCGCTGTACACAAACAACGAGAGGGTGCCGTCTCTGCACTTGCCAATTCCGCACCAGGCGTACTCGTCAGGTACTTCGTCACCCCGGGTCAGCTCCAGCTCTCACGCATCGCAGTCGTCTTTCACGTCGGCCGCATCATCCAACGGTCCCAAGACTCCCTCCCCTACGCTTCACATCACCGCGGCAATTCCTGGTTCTTCCAACCAGCTGATTGGTGTATACGACAGCTACCCCGCCATGAATCAACCCGCCGCAGACATGTACTACTCGCAACACATGTCTGCCGGTCCGGCACAGCAGCCTCAGACCGTCACCTCCGGCGCCATGTCTTATCACTCGCAGCCCCCACCGTTACAACCAACCCACGGTCTGCCTCAATACAGCCAGCCGCCTCAATATGGTCAGCCGCCTTACGGATATGCTAATGGACTGACATCGCCCCAGAGTGCTCCCCATGGTCAGCAGATGGGAGGCGCGAATGTTCTTCCTCTGCCCGGTGTTGCTACTCAGGGTTTTCAAGGCTTCGACACCACCGGGCAAGTCGCCCCGCCCGGTATGAAACCCCGGGTAACAGCCACCCTTTGGGAAGATGAGGGCAGCTTGTGCTTCCAGGTCGAGGCTCGAGGAATCTGTGTCGCGCGTCGAGAGGGTACGTATTTATCCACGCAATCGGCCGAATCCCGTCGCTGATTTCACGCAGACAATCACATGATCAACGGCACCAAGCTCCTCAACGTTGCAGGAATGACTCGTGGTAGACGCGATGGAATTCTCAAGAGCGAGAAGGTGAGACACGTCGTCAAGATTGGCCCTATGCACTTGAAGGGTGTCTGGTAAGTGGAAGAGACTCATGTTCCGGGCTCGAGCTCACGTTGGATAGGATTCCTTTCGAGAGAGCATTGGACTTCGCCAACAAGGAGAAGATCACCGAGCTGCTGTACCCGCTCTTCGTGCACAACATCGGCGCTTTATTGTACCACCCCACGAACCAGACCCGTACAAATCAAGTCATGGCCGCCGCCGAGCGTCGCAAGCAAGAGCAGCAGAGCCAAATGCGCGGTGCTCCCCAGAGCGGCGGCCCTGGCCTCCCATCCATCCAACAACATCACCACCACATGAGCCTGCCGGGACCTCAACAGCCGCTTCCTTCTCATGCTCAGATGGGGCGCCCCTCCCTGGACCGAGCCCACACGTTCCCCACTCCCCCGACCAGCGCCTCCAGCGTGATGGGTGGTGGCATGAACGCTTCTGATAACGGGTTTCAATGGGCTCAGGGTCAGCAAATGGCTGCTCAAGGCAACAACTCGATGTCCATCGACACCGGTCTGAGCAATGCGGCTCGTTCCATGCCCGCCACGCCGGCTTCAACTCCGCCAGGAACGACCATTCAGAATATGCAATCATACCAGTCTAATACCCAACAATACGACAATTCGAGGTCCATGTACAACCCGTCGGCGCAGCAATCCCCGTACCAAACCGCCAACCCCGCCTCTCAAGATCGTTCAGTTTATGGCCAGAGTGATCCTTACGCAAAGAATGACATGGGACCTCCCTCAGCAAGGCCCGCAACGTCTGGCGCTGCTCAAGACCAGAAGCCCGCCAACGGTATAATGCATGCTGACCAAACCGGGCAGGGTGTTTCTCAACCTGCTGGTGATGAGGAAGCTGAGCACGAGCACGATGCTGAGTATACCCACGACAGCGGCGCTTACGATGCTAGCCGCGCTTCTTACAACTATTCTGCTCCTGCCGTTGGAGGTCTGCCCGCTGACCACCAACATCTATCTCCCGAGATGAACGGCTCCCCAAGCCACCCGCCCGCTTCTGGCCGCGCTACTCCCCGCACAGCGGCTGCTCCCCAGCCTTACTATTCCCAACAAACGGGCTACAACACTCCCCCGCGTGTCCCTCACCAAACCTCGAGCAATTTGTATAATGTAATGAGCAACGACCGCAGCACCGCTGGAGCCGGCAGCAACGACGTCTACCAACCCCAGGCCGACATGGGTTCCATGTCCAATGGTTATTCACAGATGAATGGTGTTGGTATCAAACGCGGGCGCGATGAGGATGATGACCTTCAGCGGCCATCGAGCGGCGGCGGCATGGACCTCAAGCGCCGGAAGACCCTGATGGATTCCTCGGTCCCTGCCATGGGTTACAACATGCCCCGAGCTCCCCCCGTGATGGCCCAACAGCCGAGACAAAGGTAGAGGTCGTTTTCATCGAGTCGAATTTGAAACCTCTGCGTTCCGTCACTTCATTGAAGGCGTTGGGGCTGAACCGGGGTACGAGGCATGACAAGTCACGAATATCTGATTTGATGATCTAGAAGCATCATAAGGAGGCTTCCTGACATTCCTTTCACACAACTTTCCTATTGTTCTTGTATTCGCGAGACGACGTATCGGCATCAACGTTTCAAGAGACGACGATGACGAGCTCATGATTTCTCATTCCCTGTTTTTAAACGCCCAATCATGCCTGTAAATGCCCATGAATGACGCTTTGCATGGAGGGAACCTAATCCTAAAGACTCGGCCGTTCTTCATTTTTCGATCCGTTAGTGGAATACACGTAAGAGAAGGGATTCTTGGGAACGGCTTACCTTGGCCTGTTACGATCTCGGGCGGGGCAGCATTGAAAAACACCTCACAGGACCGACCACTCACATTACCAACGTTTCATTTTCCTTTTCTATCCGGATACAGAGGGGAGTCTGGCACCTACGTGCCAGTGGGGAGGATGATGACTTTACGATGAATCTTATTCTTTCACAAAAAATGTGAGACGTTTGTTGGACGGTGTCTCTTTTAGGGTAACGACTTGATGAATTGGAAATAAAAAGCTACTGCCGCTTCGAAATGCGTTTCCAAGACTCAGTTTTACGAGTCAGACTTGCCCAATGTGAAAATCGACTGGCTTCTAGATGAAAAACAGCGTCAGATGCACGTGTCAGGGTGGTTCTTGAATACTTCGAGCTTGAGCTAGTGAGAATGGAGACGACCTCACGGCCCTAGCTGTCCTTCTCTCATGGTACTCGTTCTAATTTGATGGGGCTCTTACGTCCCTCGTCTTGCATGAAATGCTAGAGACAACTCGTATCGAACAGAACTGCACAATCAAATCGCAACATCAGCTCATACTTCCCAGAGGTAAGTCAAAGTTATTCCGAAGCACTGGGAAAACCCTCCGAGACAGAACGAAAACAAAGCACCGTAGAGGAAAGAGACCTCAGAGATATTGGTAAATGGGCAGCTCACGTTATAACGAACTAAAAAACCATGCTGCCGTCTCTCAGGATAATCACAACGGCTGCCTTCCAAGCTATGGTTCGGGTAAACCTCGGCCCCAAGCTCGTCGCTGCCGTGAGTGGAAGCTGGATATCACTGTCGCTCAGGGCCCGTACCTGGAAGGTGGGACACGGTCCTTTGCGACTCGACTCCTCCAGTTCAAGCTATGGCGTTCTGCACTTGTTGCTCCCGCACATCACTTCCTCACAACCGCCCTCATCAGCCTTACTTTTACTTCTGGCGCGCACTTTGGATACGGAATTCATGACTACACAAAAATTGGCATAACTCCACAGTGAGGTGGCTTTTAAGTGCAAAAGTAGCATCCGATCGCGCCCCGAACTCGTCCTTCAGTCTCGAAAATGGCGACCCCAACACAGATGAAGCATGCGGCCTCGCAGCAAGGCAGGACACCTTCACAGCTCGCCGCAGCGACGCCGCCTGTTTCGACTCCTTTCTCCGCATCCCAAGCCCATGCCGCCTTTTCCCCTCGAGGTCCTCGATCGTCGCCCCAACAATTTAAGAAATCGCCCGCGACATCAACGACCCTTATGGGACATCCCGGCAATGGTGCCTTGAATTTCGATAGTCCCTCTGCCGCGGCAGCAATGGGAGCGCTCGGAATAAGCGGTGGATTGGACATAGGACTCGATCATGTCGGGGTCGGAGGCTTCGGCGGCCTGGGAGGTCTCGGCAGCGAGGATGACAAGATTAAGAGACTTGACGCAGTCATTGAATTACTCGGAGTGAGTCCAAAGCGCTGCAGTCTTTTCGCGACGAAGAAAAACGATACTGACGATACTGTTTGCAGAAAGCGAAAGGACGCGTCAGCGAAGCTGGCCTCGAGCGACTGACGCTGCGAACAGGTCTTACCAGCATTTGGGATGAGCACCGGTCGCCCGACGGCAGAAAGACGAAGATGCTGGTCATCGCTGGTCAAGCTTTGACGGTTGATATTGTCCTGAATAACAACATCGTGGAGAACGTCTCATTGAGTTTCCCGGAGTCAGCTCCCATCGTAACGAGACATAAGGACCAGGCCGCCAAGATCCTCCTGAAGGATCTGCAGCTCCGTCCCGACCAGAGCCCTCTCACCAAGACCCTGGATAAGTTTTGCGCCAACTTGGAGCGTCTGGCAAACCTTGACAAGCTCAGCGTCATTCCTGGACTCGACTGCCAGGAGGCTCTGGCCGGCATCTTCGAGAGCCTCGAGAGACTACACAAGTGGGAATTATCAAAGCTGCGTGACGACGCGGCAATAGGTGGAAAACCAGACCGATTCCTCGAGACTACCATCATGTGTACGAAGAGCGGTCGTCCGAGGATGCACGCCAGGGATATGGTGGGCCTCAGCATCGAGTACTGGACGGAGAGACGCCATGTGGTGCCCAAGACGTCAGAAACGATGCGATTCTGCGAGAAGAACGAGAAAGTCTGGTCTATACTCTTGGGCTGCAAAGCCCTAGACGGTGAAATGTTCCAGCCGGTCCGGGTCTCGGAGAGCTGGATTTCCCAGAAGGTTGTGGCCGAGCCTGGACCCGACGACATACTTGCTGGGGCTTCGGGCATCGACTGGCAGGAGCCTGAAGCCACAAATCTTCCGCAAACTGACGACACCAAAGATAAGGGCGTAGATGTGGTACATCCGGATGGTACAACATGCAAGCTCCCGAACGTCAAGTTTGTCGCAATGCTCACTCCGTCGCTCATTGTACCACAATCCGTTTGGAACACACTTCACGGCCTCACCGGCGCCACGGCGCAGCCTATGATGCTGCCCAGCTACACCTTTGACAGCATCTCTTTCCCAATACCTGATGGAAGCATTCATGATGCTAGCGAGCTTCGGGTCATTTCTTGCAAGAGAGCATTCCAGATTACGATCGACGGGACGACAGTATCGCGGGACCATAAGAACACCCTGCTCATCTACAAACCAGTCTATGGACAAACGGTTACCGAGCTCTCTTTCTCTCACCCTCGCCAACTCGTGGCAATGCTCCCAATACTTCGCCAATACGCTCTTATCTCGACGCTACTGGAGAGAAGTTTCGGGTCTGACATATCCGGCGACCCTATGCCGGAGAAGGACGAGTCGATCGACATAGTGGAGACAACGACGACAACGAAGGCTGAATACGACATGTTCATGTCCAACAAGTTGGAGAATGATGAACGGGAGCTGACCCTCGATGTGGTTCTTACAGTTCATCCTTCCGCCAGCTTACACATCGTCTTTCCCTTTCGTAATGCCACGGCCAATGTGGACTTGCAGATCCAACCGAACGGAGTGGTTCACATTGTGTCACAAAACATTGTGCCCATTGTCGGCGAGGATGTGGCGGCAGCAGATAAGGGCAAGCATAAGCAACTTACGCCTCAAGACCTGGGCAAGCTTCTGGAGGTGATGGAGGATCTCTGTTCCTGGGCAGAGTGGATTCGCAAGAATCTTTCATAAGCTACTCAACGTTTTGGCGATGGGCAGGGCGGACAAAGGTGGCATATGGATATTGCTATTGACTCTGCATTGGTTCTTGTTGTTTTTTCTGTAATCGATACCCAGCAGAATACGTTTTTTCGATTGGGCACAGCGGTTGCTCTTCCTTGGGTACAGGGAGCAATCGGCGCCCATCTTATAAGGTTCTATTTTTAGGAAACAATCGAGGCGATCGACGGAGCCAGTGGTAGCTTTGGAATAGATCGCGGCGTTTGGTTTTACTTGAGGAATCACGGAAACGGCTTCGGCTGGCTTGCGGGAGGCCGACGTCAGTTGAAACCCGTACAAAGGGTTCGCCCGCTTGACTATACCTTAGTTCCCAGCTCTCCCGCAACATCCGTACCAGACTAAATTGAAATGAAGGGACAGAAGTGAAATACAACAGAGAGACGTCTACTTGATGACGTCGTAGTCTTTCAGAAGCGTTCCACATGGCCGGGTGGGTGGACGTTAGCGCTGATCGAACCATGTGCCGTGGTATCAACGTTTCCATCGCTCCGTCGAGAGAAACCGTTCTTTGCGTGTGTGCGGAGGATGTCGGGATCACGTAGCTTCGATTTCGAAGATGTAGATGTACCGGCCACCAGTTTCGGACGACGCGGGCTCCTCGGACAGCGGGGTATACACACGTTCACACTCGTCGCGTTGTTCTGCTGCTGTATCTGTGCACGTGCCCTGCGTGCTATCGCGGCCATGACGGGCTTCACGGGCTGCCTTAGCAGTCCAGGGTCGCGCTCGGGTCGAGTCGTATTTTTCGGATCGAAGTTTGCACACAAAAGCTGGCGGCACGCAAGACTCATTGCTGTAGTAAGAAGAGGGACTAGTACGGGAGCCCCGACAAGTAAACACGGACGCGACGCACGGAACGGGGCCCGGAGGGGCGGCGGGCGGTGCGGACGGGATTGGGGTTGCACATGCGACAGACATTTGAGAATAATCGTTGGGAAGAAGAAAAGGTGTATGTGTCTGGGGCCGGAAGGAACTCCGGGCTTGCGACGGTTGGGTTTGCAAGTTTCTTGGGTCCCATGGCGCCAACGTCGGCAATACATATATATATATATAAATTTTCTTCTCCCCCCTCCCTCTCACCCTCCCCGTCGTCTTTATGGATGATCTACTATTCTTTCTTTCCTCTTCGCTCCGAGGATCACACGGTGCTTCTTTGGTTTAACCAATTGTCTGAGACGGATGCAGGTCGAGACATTGTGTTCGGTGCTTCACTTTCTTCCTCCCTCTTTCATCATCCGCTCCTGTTTCGGCGGACCAGGAGTTCTTGTGCCGTGCCTGACACTGAGGGGGAGGGGGCGGGGCGATTTGTTCCAATGCTTCGGAGCGGAGCTCAGGGCCAGGGAGTACACGTACAGTACGATGAGCTGGAGGAGGAGGGGGGAGGGGAGAAAAAGGGATATCTATTGGTGATCAGAATCCACTGGTATCGATAGGCGATGGGGGAGGGCCGGTTGTTGATTTGTTTGTTGATGAATGGAGAGGAAGGAAAGTCAACAATCAAACAAACAAAAGCCCCCCCCCCCCTTCTCACCCCCTGGCTCCCCGCGGATCGGCTTTATTAATAAGAGGAGATCCCGTGTAATATAGGAAAAGGGGTCTCATGGGAAATTGGTTGTTGGTTTCTGATTAGATAGGCAGGTAGGTTCGTCGCAGAGGATAGGCTTTCTGGGCCTCATCCGGGTTTCGGGGTCCGGTAGCCGCAGATTTGCCCAAGATGAGAACTAGAGGTGATTTGATTTGAGGGGGTGCCTTTTCTTAACGTAAGGTGCAGACCCCTCCCGCCCGCGACATCTTGCCGAATGGCAGGTGGCGAATTTGGGGTCGTCGTTCGGCGAAGACGGACAACATCGTATTCTCACACGTGCTCGTGATAGGAAAAATCATGCATCGTAGCAGATATTTGATGGGAAAAGGGGTCCCCACTCAAGCTCATCCCATCTTCAAAGTTTTTTTGGTGGCATGGATTCAATACTGCGTATTAGTGTTACCTTTGATGTCACTTTACCTTGCCTAGCATTGCGTCGGCCTGCGGCTACTTCCCGTCCGTCCCTTGTCTTTGGCCGACTTGTGATGCGACGAGTCGTTCCCGTGTCTCTCGTTCTGTGCTGTCGACGACCAACGGAGGGCGACGACTTACATGGGACAGAGGTCAAAGAGTGTCCGAGCTTTTGAGGCGAGGAGGCTCGAACGGCGATCCGAGCTCCTCCCCCCTCCCGGTGTTGTGGGCCGCGACGGGAGCGCAGTCTTGTCGCAAATGGTTTTATTCTTTGACGCAGCCACCCTCGAAGAGAAGCAACAGGTGAATATGCCGGAATAGCGCGGCGAGGATCAGTGGATGAGGTAAGTAGCAATGGCAAGAGGTGAGACGGCGAGACGGTGGAAACTTGAGGAGAAACACGAATGCCCTTTCTTCTTTTTTAGAGGAAACCTTTTAAGATGCTGCCGCGCAACAATGTATTGGGCCATCCGGACCTTTCCTGACCTTCTAGCAATACTAATGCTGGATGAGCAGAAAAGGCAGAAATAGGAGATTTGAGGGCGCGGGGAGGAGCTTCCTGGTCCCCGAGAATGAGAGACCGTCTGGTTTGCGTGATGCTGGCGGCTTTCTGGAAGCCAAGGTGGCACTTGGACGTCAACAGCTTCAACACAACAGGTAGGTCGCAGCTATTCCCCCGAATTAACAGCAGAAGCGAGATAACCCAGCGGTCGCAGGCATGAAGACGTAATATTGGGCTCAATCAATCGCGGACCCTGTCATTCCTTTCAATTGAGAGCCTGGTGCTGCTGCGAGGCCGTTTGTGTGGAGGGACGGAGAGTGAGGCGAATGGCAGGAGTGACCGATGTGCGTAATGGCAGGGACCGGGCATCTGAGAGGTATGACACTGGAGGTGGTGAGGCAAGGTTGGTGGTTGTTGGCGGTGGATGGTGATGACGGTGGTGACGGTGGAAGTGACCACAGCTCCGCTGCTGAAATAAGGTACCTGTTGGTTTGGTGGTGAAGGCGGGAGGCGGTAGGTATTGTTGACTTTGGTAACAAAACAAAAACAGACTTTGTTTTGTTTTGGTCGGTTGTGGCTTTTCGCGTTTGTTTAGTGGCCTGGCTCCATCCGTCCATGGATCATCCGTCTTGCTATTTTGATGATGAGCCCACCTTTTGCCGCTGCCCGACAGTCGCAATTGTGGTCATCTTTCTCCGCAAAATGATGCTGAGGTGCATTTTGGGGCACGTCGAAGGTAAGAGTCAGAGGACTGAGAATAGATGGGAACGTCTCGCTGCGTCCGGATGGAGTGTCAAGCGGACAAGTGGCAGTCGAGTCGTGGCTTGGAGACCAGGGGGCAGTTGACACTGCAGAAGCTACTGCAGAGTGCGAGTGACCGATCAAGGCACAAGGGATCCAGAGGGCGAGGGAGCCGCCAGCGAAGATGAGAAGGCTGAAGGAGGACGAGGAGCACAGGTGCCTTTGGCCGGGCTTTTTCCCTCCAGGTCAGTGTGTTGGGAAGAGCCCTGGTGTGAAGCAAGCCTCACCTGTCGTCTGGTCTTGGTTGGCCGCTGGCCGCTTTGGCGCGGACGCTGCAACAAGTCGCGACGCACAGAACAGGAGGGAAGGGGCCAGCTGATGTTTCTCGTCTCCTCTGTCTTGAATTCTCTGTGTGTTCGTCTACTGCGGCAGGTATTTTGCTCCAAGTGAAGTGCGGCCGGGCTGCATGAGACTTCAGGAGTTCAGACGCATGGGCGGGACCCTGCAGGCAGAGCGCAGATTCAGCCAATGGGCGATGCTGGCAAAGGTCTGAAAAGGCATCGCCCTGGATTGTTTCTGGGGTCGACCCTGGGCCGTTTGGATGCCAGGCCGTCGCATTCGAGTCGGTACGGACAAGATAGAGGAGCTCAGATAGAGAGGTTTTTGTTAATGATGTCAGGGCGAGGACTTTGTTGATCAATGTCTGATAATGGGGGACAAACGAGCAACAAGAAGGAAGTCGACTCCTGACACCACAGACCAAGACATTTTCGAGCCTCGGGATTCTTCATATGAGACGTCTGCATGTCTGAACCCCGGTGATGAAGTTTGTTTTTTTCCTGATGCGGTACCTGCAGCTGCGACATGGCCTTTTTTGACTTTCCGGCCAGAGCAGCCACAGGTTGGCGCTGGCCTGGTCCAGTGGTCTTTCCTTTTAGCAGGAGCGGGATGATACCCCACCAGATGTTGACGCGCCTTATCACGTGAGAAGGCCACACTTTGCCTCTTTTGGAAGTCGTGTAAACACAACACGCCACGCGCGCCATCGCGAAAAGAAGCAGCACAGCGCTCCCATATCCACACTCTTTCTCTCTCCATTCCAAAACCGTCTTAATCTGCCCAGTCAGCTCCTTCCCTCGCCTCCCAATGGCTCCATCCTGACCAAGGGCCCCGTGTCTCTCTGCCTTTTGCTGCCCATCTATCCCATCCCATCCCAACTTTCCCACACGATCCAAGGCCGAAGGCCCCAAGTCCACCCACTTTCTGGCGCGCGCGCAACCCGCTACCTACTTGCGCATCAGCTCCCGCTCCCGCACCCAACCACCCATCCACTCTCACACACTCATCCTCACACCGCGCATCCTTCCTCCTCTTTGCGCCAGCTTCTCTCATACACGTCTTTTTGCCCCTGTTCCGTTTCGAGCCAGTGTATTTTTTGTGTGTTGCCTTGTCCTTGCATCTGCAGCCTTCCAAGTTTCTGGCCCCTCCCCTCCAAGGCAAAGAGATACAAACCCTCCAAAGGATCACTTTACCACCAGCATCAGCCAACTCACAAGTCACCTACACAACACGCGAGAAAGGACCCCTACTCCTTCTCTTGCGATGACCTGAAAGAAGTCGCCTGACGATCACCTTGGAAGTCGCGACACAAGGGGAATGGAGATGCGAAGACAAGACGCATGCCTCAACGTTCCTGCTTGACATCCCCCAGACCTTAGCGCCATGCAGTAGATGCACTTGCGCTCCCGTCCCGTCCCTTCTTCCTGCCCTCGTCCCTCCTCTCTTGCCTGGGCCTTCCTTCCCTTTTTTTCTTCAGCTTCTTTCCTGCAACACCACATCCACCTAGCATCACACCAAGAAAGAGGGCGCTCTTTCCGCCTATTCAGGCCTCATCGCCTCGTCCACGTGTAACCAGTCCCAGCCTGGGACCCCATCAGTCTCATCCTATCAACAACAGACTTGGGACAGAGCCCCAAAACATCGACGGTACACCAAACCACCCTCGCGCCCCTCAGGAAGCTGCGCTCTCACAGTCAGCAAGCAGCCCTCTCTGGATCTCGTCATCGTATAGGCCAAAACACTTCGCGCCATACCCTCGACACGACATATTTCCCATCCAATCGATCCTACCTTGACCTACAACCTACTCGGAAGCTAGCGAAAACAGTATACCAACGACGAATACAACACCAGCGAAAGATTGCTTTGCCCCAAGAATTGATTCATAGCTTGCTGAGACTACCTACACCACATCAAGTGCCTCAGCCCTTTGTATTTTCGACAGCGATCCGAAGAAAGAACCCTGAACGAACCATCACCAACAAAGAACGTCACCCAACCAACATGTCGTTCTCGAACAGCAGTGGAGGAACACTCACTGTTCCCAGCCCGACACATGTCCACCATGTGGATGTGCTTGCTTCTTCTGTGAGGGGCCTAAGACGCTCTCTCTCCCGGTCACCCTCCAAGTTCAGCCTGGCGCGCACGAATTCTTTGGAGAGCACCGACAGCTCTCACAGCGGATCCCATACTCCCATTCAACAGCAATCGCCCTGCCGACGATACACACCAACACCAACACCACCTAGTAGCAGTGGCAGCAACAGTGGCATCAGTGGCCTGGAGCAGCAACCCCTCAGCTTCACCCCCGCCGGCTTCCCCCCCTCAATGTTGACATCTACAACGCCCCTCAGCTCCCCTCCGAACCTCGCCACGCCATTCCGCCCAAGCGTCCGTCTATCTCTTCGCTCGGCAAAGTCCTCCAAGGTAACCGGAAGCCCTTCGAGGCCAGTAACCCGAGCTCGCACTTCGCCGAAATCGCCCCTCAAGCGCGCGCTCAACGCTACGACGGATTCGGGAAATTTAACGCCTTCTTGCTCGTCTTCCGCTTCAAGTTCTGAGAGTCCCGGCCAGGAAAACAACGCCCAGGTTAGCCCGCTCTCACGATCGAATTTGCATAAGTCGTCGCGTCACAGTTTCCATCTCGACGGAACCGGCCACGCTCAGCAGACAAACATTCTGAGGTCGATCGAAGGTCACAGCGAGTCGCAGTCAATACCAGGATCCGGCGCCTTGAAGCGCAGCGACGCCATCATGAATCTCGACCAGGCTTCACTGGGCAGCCCTGTCGCGAAGCGACGCAGCTTGCACGGAATCTCGAGTTTTGGTCAAACCCCTTCCGATTTCAACATTTTCGACAATAGCGCAAACAGCAACAGCAACACACCAGGCAAGACCAACTTCGACATCCATGACGAAGCCGGTCGCGAGTATGAGCTTTTCGGATCAAGTGGCCCTACTCACCGAGAGCCCCTTCCTTCACCAACTCCGCCCCCTCAGGCTCCGCGTAGAACTGGATCACTGCGGAAGTCGACGCTTCAGCAGAGGCAGCATGACAGAAGCTCTTGGGGACGCCGATCTGGTGCGAATCATCTGGCTCAAATGAGCGGTGATTTTTCTACACCAAATGCTAAAAATCGGCCGCGCCTGTCCATGGATCAGTTCCTCCCTCCCCAGGCTCCTCGTGACAGCCCCTTCACGTCGAACCCACCTCTGCCCAACCCCTCTGCTCACCCGGTTGAGCGCCACTCTCATCAACCTCACCCGCTGTCCAAGACGCTGGTCACCTCGACATCGGGCAACAGCTTGGAGGAGCAGAACAATAGCATGCCGCCTCCCAACATGTTCGAGAAGCCCCGCGCCCCGATCAACTTTGCCAAGTCGATGCCCTACGGTTCCCGGCCGTCATTCATGCAGGAAGAGAATGAGACCGTCACCCCATTCAAGGCAGCTAAGCCTTGGGCTGGGGCTTTCATGTCTACGGGTCTCGTCTCCAAGGTGAACCGCAACCCCGAGGAGCTGGACAACAAGCTTACTATGCCCGACACCCCGTGCAAGAAGCCCACCAATGGCTTCGCTACCTTCCCGCCCCCTCCGGGTAGCGTGATGAAGAAGAACAACCGCTACTCATTTGGTGGAGTCCCATCCACTCCTTTCAACGCCCCTGGAGCTCCGTCTCGCAGCTCTTTTGGCAACCCCGGAAAAGGCCTCGGGATCTTCCAGCGTCTCGGATCCCGCCACTCTCGACGGGGCAGTGTCTTGAGCTTGGATGATGATAAGAAATTCTCCCTCGACACGAACTTCAACGCCGACCTAGGGGCTGGCATCGATGCCCCTCCTACACCAACCAAGCAGGGTCTCACCCCGAGCCTGAGCAACCTGAGTGAGCAAAGTATTGAGAGCCCTAGCGCTAAGAGATCACTTCCGATGTCCGCCGTTCGGCCGATGATCTCCAGAGAGTCTACTGGTGAGTGTATTTCACAAGAACAGGTGAAAGGCCAGAGTATCAGTGGTCCGTTGCAAAGCTCCCCGCTTAGTCCCACTGGTCCTCTGAACTGTACGCTGTCTCCAACCTCGCGTATTTCCTTGCCGTCATTTGGACGTTCGAGATCCGGTCGGGGCTTCAGTGCACCCTCACCTTTACGGACTCGGTTTTGTCCCTCGACGTTTGTACCTCAGAAAGAGTTGTTGGCTAAGATTACTTCTCACGATACAGCTAGCCCAGTCGAACAGCGCTCACCCCGAACCCCTTCGACTCACATGGTCATTCCAGACGCCAGTTGTCTCTCGATCTCCAACCCAGCTGAGTCAAGGAGTGTGGCCGCCCCGTCTACCCCCTCTGGTCGGGATTCTTTCCAGAGCACTACAACTCAGCTCATGACCCCTGTCAACGTACGCGGTGGTACTGATGTTGACGACTCTCTCTACTCCCGTTTTGATAAGGTCGAGATGGTTGGCAAGGGCGAGTTCTCCTCCGTTTATCGCGTTGTCAAGTCCGGCTACTCTCGCGCATCCTTCCTCTCCGTCTTTAGTGGAACCCCGACGAAGAACCCTCGAGAGAGTCCTGAGCCTGATAGGATCTACGCTGTGAAGAAGGCTCGCCGTCCCTTCACGGGACCCAAGGACCGCTTGGCCAAGCTGAGAGAAGTCCATGCGCTCCAGGCCTTGACGCACGCAGACCATGTTGTGCACTATGTTGACAGCTGGGAAGCCAATCAGTACTTGTACATTCAGACAGAATACTGCGACGAGGGTACCTTGGATAAGTTCCTGAGCAATGTTGGCCGCAAGGGCAGACTGGATGATTTCCGTATCTGGAAGGTCATCCATGACATTGGTTTGGTAAGTTAAATGGAATCCTTCGCTTCTGGTGAGACATACTGACTTCCACCAGGGTCTGCAAAGCATCCACGAAGCTGGGTTCATTCACCTCGACCTGAAGCCGGCAAACATCCTTATCACCTTCGAGGGTATCCTCAAGATTGGAGACTTTGGCTTAGCCACCGAATGGCCTGCAGCCAAGGGCGTTGACGCCGAGGGAGACAGAGAGTACATCGGTCCTGAGATTCTCCGCGGCGATTTCAACAAGCCTGCGGACATCTTCTCTCTCGGTCTCATTACCATTGAAATGGCTGCCAACGTCGTCCTCCCGGACAACGGCCCGACTTGGATCGCACTCCGTTCTGGTGACCTCTCCGAAGTCCCTAGCTTGACCTTCAGCGCCACCACCACGACTAACGCTCAACGGGACGCAGCTGGGGTTCCGACTGTGCAGTCTCTTGATTACCCTCTTCTGGGTCAGACAAGCGCCCCTGATATCAGCCTTCACTCAGGAGCCGCCCCTACTAGAGTCAACGTCGTTATGGACGATCAGAGCAGCCCCTTCATCACACGTAAGCGCACTGAGCTGAGGTCTCCTCCTGATTTCATGAGCGATCCCTTCCACCCCAGCTCTTTCGACCAGATCGTGCGGTGGATGATTCGACCCGAGCCTAGCGAGCGGCCCACTATTGAACAACTCCTGTCGACTCCCGCGTTGACCTGGGTTGCTGAACGTCGCAGATCGGCCGCAACCGTCTTCGAAGGCGTGTGGGGACCTAGCGAGTCAACTGCACTTCCCACGTTGATTGATGAAGCCCTCATTGATGAGGCCGTCCTTGACGAAGATACCGAAATGATGGACGTCTGAGTGCGTCTACTTATATACACCAAGCTGCATCAGCAGCAACATTTGCTCACGCCTCTTAAATATAGCAGAGGGCGTAGAGCTTTGGCGGAATGTCTGGATTGTTCGATTCTGGCTGGACTGCCGTTGGAGTGGATACGGCGAAACCGGGTTGGAATCACGTTGGCGTCGGAAGGCGAGCACGTATCTCGCTAAGCTCAACGGCCATCGAAGAGTACTCTCTGCAGTGGTTTTTGACTCACGTCCTAACGATGTTATGGTTCGGTCTTACGATAATTTCCGTAAGGCCTGCGGATATGGCGTTTGTGTCTTTCAAACGGGACGTTTGGCGGCACACCCATGAACCGCTTGGACTCGAAACAGAATTCTTTCAGCAACGCTCGATATCCCCACGGCATCACCAACGACATTTGTTTTTATGGAGTATGCTGAAGGTCTAAGGCTTAGGAACATCGCTCAGCACGTTGATGGGCATTTCTTCTGTTTGGCTCCAGCCCATGCAAGACTTTCGTGTATAGACTAGAACTGGATCCTTTCAAGATTGTGCCTGAGATGGCACGGCCTCGCAACAAGCTCGGCCCCGTGAAGGACAACAGCAATCGGGAACCAGGAGGAAAAGGTTTTCTTATGTTTTTTTTTTTCTTAGAAGCACAAGAGACTCGGAACGTCTCTTGGCAAAAAGGCATTATGCGGCGATGACGGTTTAAGGTTCTGTTACGAACACCAGGGACCCCCTAAGGAAGGGAGACCATACTGCATTGTACGCATACTACAGCATGTATATACGGGTAATCCTGTCAGAGTATCGGCTGGCGATCGGCGAGCGGGAGGAGGAAACGGGCAAAGGACCATTGCGTCAGCCCTGGTTCATGGTTGTTAGGTTTTTCATTTTTCTCTTCTCTTGTTTCTTCTCTCTGTGAGAATACTTTGCATGGTAACCGTATCATGCGGGTCTACCCAAAGATCAGATAGATCATCTCCTGGCCAGACTGCGCCAATTCCCTTTGTCTTACCGAAGGGGTCACGATCTCTTTGGCTCATGATTCCATGACGAAATGGCATGATAGTTATGAACTCCCCCCCCAAAAAAAAGAAATCATTCTATGAAGTGTAGTGACTTGTGTGATGAGTTTGCAGAAACTCGACCGTGAAATGATCCTGAGCAATGTCTACTATGGTTGTACCACAGAAACTCGATGGTCTGCGAGATATCACGAGTGAAAGGTAAGATGGCATGATGGGTAATTCGTCGTCATTCGTAGGCTCTCTCTGAAGCGGAGAAGCTCCTGTCATTGTTTTTCCTCTCCCTGCACGTAACGCCAAAATCCCCAGTGGCAGCAGCATCGTGGAATGCAAACCCCTCCCAAAACATGCTCAAATGGCCTGATATCATGACGTTCTCCGTGCTCGACCCGATTCGCTCCCCATGCCCCATCATGTCTGCTGAACTGTCTCATCCTAGGCCCTGGAAGTATTGGCAGAGGCGGTCGACGTGGTCTTAGTCTTCCTCCTGGATGGCTGGTACACGTCGTTGAAGTTCATGGCGACTCCGAGGAAGCGCATGTCTACGTCAGGCTGGTAGGCGAGGTCGCCGAGGAGAATCTGCAGACGCGAACGGAAGGTGGCGCCGAGCTGGCGCAGGCGGTCTTGGAGTACCGGGAACTCGGAGGCGACAGTGGGGTTATCGTCCTCGGCGTCCGGACCCGGCGTTGAGGCCTTCTTTTGATGGCGGGATCCACCGCCGCGGGTCGAGATGCGCATGACGTCGGCCTCCTGACGTCTAGTAAAGTCCGAGACACTCCAGCTGTAGAGGCCGTCGACGGAATCTCGGTAGCTGAGCATGGCACGCAGAAGGTCGCCGAGCTGGGCGAGGTACGATGTGCGGTCGTCCTCGCCGGTTGCGGAGTCGGCATGGCGAACGCTGCGGCGGGCGCCGAGGAGGCCTTTGTGGGTGATGTCGTTGAGGTAGCGGGTGTGTGCTTTGATGAGGTCGTCAAGGGTGCAGCCTTCGCGGTGGATGCGCTTCTGGAGCTCGTTCCAGGAGGACTCGATGACTTCGAAGAGGATGTAGTACTGGAGCTGGCCAATGAAATGGATCATCTCTGCGAGGATGCCGCGGGTGGATTTCCACGTCTGGACGACGATTGGATCGGAGTTCTGCAGCACGCCACGGGACCCCGTCATACACTTCCGCCAGGTGGAGGCGAGGGCGAACTCGACGCGCTTTATGCGCCAGAGGAAGTTGAAGACCTTGAGGTACTGGCGGTTACCCCAGTCGGTGACGACAACGTCAACAGGGGCGTCGACCTTGTACTCGAGCGTGAAACAGTCCCATCCGATGTCGCCGTGGGACAGCTGAAGCATGCGAGCGTCGAGGCGGCGGAGGACCTCGGGGGAGTCGTATTGTGCGTTCGAGCCGCGGATGGCGTGTTCGAGCTGGGCTGTGAGTGTGTGACGGTATTGTGCTCCCGCGGGACGGTCCAGGTTGTTAGCCAAAGACTCCATGAGCAAGGCAATGAAGTCTCCTTGTCCAAGAAGGATGTAATTCTTGAGGGCCTGTAGGTGGTCGAACAAGTGGAACTTGTTGGCCATCAAGTCGATTAGACGCTTCATCGTGGTTTTGTAGGCCTCATCAATCCATGCCTCGAGCGTGGCAGTGTCGCCATACCGCAGCTCCTTCGAAGCTGCTTTGGAGTAGTCCTCGACCCATTGCGAGTCGCCGCAACTATGCCTAATGAAGTTGAGGGACTTGCCAATGAGGAAGACTTTTTGAGCAAAATCTTGTGTAATAATACTAGACACCATGTCCTTGTCAATTTCATACTTGTCTTCCCAAACACTGCTACCACCCGTTGTAGGCTCGTCGGGCTGCTGTTGTTCCTTGACAAAGAACTCGCAGTAAGGATCCAGAAGCTCTCCGTCGTAGATCCAACGGCGCAAAATGTCGTAGAATGGGCGCGTTACATGAACTAGAAGACGCTCTGCAAACGCAGCAACCATTGGATCGCCGTGTGATGACGAAAAGCCGTGAATGAGGGATATGAGTTGTCCGCCTCGCTTGCTTTCTGACTCCTCAGCGATGAGGCTCATGAGTCTCAGGCCCATGGTCGCCTCGCGGGTCCATACAACGCATCGTTTCAGAGTAACTCCAGCATTACCTATGCCACCTCGAGGCGCAGATTCATCCAAAGAGGACAACGCGCTCCGAATCTGTCCCTCAAGAGTCGCAACCAAGCTCAGGTATAACCGCAGCTCACCGCCTATCGCGGCACGAAGGCTTTGTCGGAGTAAGCCTTGAGCTGGTGATTTGACAAAGGTGTCTAGCCTCCGGTACAGTAGAGAGGGCTCAGCAAGAGTGTGGAGCAGCGAGATTATCGGTGACGGTAATGTTGGTGGTAGGATGATGGTGTCTGATTTTGCGAGTGGCAGTGTGGCTGATGATAATCCTTGAAGCGTAAATGGTAGATCTCTCAGTAGCACCGTTTCGGAAGGATCAATTTCGGTATAGTTGTTGGCTAAAAGTTTCGATTTCAAGGCGACCTGTCTCTTGTTTGCCTCGGCTTCCTCCGCTTCTTTCGCTTCCTTTGCTTCCTTTGCTTCCTTTCCCTCGAGTTTCTTCTCGTCGACCGACTTCTTCTGCTGGTGTTTCGGCGGAAAGTGCTTCAGACCTTCGGGCGCAAAGGCGTCATTGAATTGTTCCTCGTCTCTTGAGTTAGAGGTTTTGGACGAATGTTCTCTTTCGTGTTCCCTTAAGGGATCGCGCGATACCTGTGAAGGAGGCTTTGGCGGGGGAAGGGGCAAGGGCTCGTCGGGATCTGGAGAGTCTGCGAGTTGGTAGAGGAGGTATAGAATGGCCCATTTCTGCCCGAGGACTGGCAGTGAAAGAAGACGGGTGTACAGGTTCGAGAAGCGCAGGGCTTGGCTAGGATTGCTCTGGATGAGTTTGCGCTTGATCAGGTCGGAGGCATGGTTGACGTCCGAGGAAACTGCGGGGGACGCGGGGCTGTGCGGTGATGCTGGTCAGCAAAGGAGACACATGTAGCGCAATACAGGGGACCTGATATGCGGTTCATCTTACCCGTCGAGAATGCTTTCTACCAGGTCAAAGCAGTTGTCGTGTCTCTCCTGGGCGGCGGCTTCGTCTTCGTCGGGATCGTTGGGTATCAGGTGGGCGATTAGGCTGTCAACGGCGCCGGCTATACGATGCTCGCGGTTGTTAGACATAATGGCATCGCTAGTACTGACACCTCAACAACCGACGAGCGTTGCGCGCTTCAGAGAGGAGAGTTGGGTGGCGACGGCGCGGGAGCAGAGAAGTCGAAGAGGGGATTCGTCGTTAGGAAACGCATGTATTCTGGTGTTGTATTTCCAACAGAGTTTCTCAGCGACGCGCCGGACGCGACTTCACAGTGTTGCCAGTCCCAGTTGCAAGCAGCTCCAGGGGTAAAGAGACAGGTGGTCAAGGCGCTCGCAAAAGTCATGTATACTTCACGGAACCGCCCCGTCTCACTGCGAGACTCAGTAGCTAATACTTTCTTTGCTGCCAACCAAGGCTCGGTCCTCTCCTGCGTTTGTCGTCAGACATTTCGGCAAAATATCCTACGACAAAGCAGCACAGCGCCTCAATCGCATCTTCCTCCACTGGACGAGTCGGACCCGTTCGGACTCGCCCCGACCTTCGCCATCGCGCCAGCATCCCTAGCATGGTCCATCCATCAACATAATACCGAATTCACGATTGCATCGTCTCGGCCTTCCGTTTCATGCTACTCATGAACACATTTTTCTCATTGCGCCGAGTCCTGCCCGCCGCCGCCGCCGCCGCCGCCGCTGCTGCCGCACGCGACTGCCTCTCTACTCCACTAATACGCCCGACACCGAGGACGTGATCTTCTGCCTGTCTGGCATCCCGTCGCAATGCCCGACATCGACCCCGCGGCTTTGAGCAGCCGCCCATCCGTGAACCTCTCGACTCCGACATTAGCCACCAAGTCCATTACCGTACAGCCTCCTGGGTCCCTCAAAACCTCTAAAACGAGCCAAATTATCCCGGCCCGTATTGACCTTGAGCCGCTTTATACCGCCCTGAAGCAGGCGATTGGCCCGGAAGCATGGGTAGTTTACAAGGAGTCAACAACTGAGTTTCTCATCGGTATGCATCCCCAGAAATCAGCGCATCCAACCCAAGAATGCTAATAGTTTGCCATAGGTCGTTTGAACCAGACTGAGTATTCAGAACGAATTGATCCCATCCTCGCGTCCCCCAATGGCGAAAAGGAGCACCTACATAATCAGCTTATTGCTGCTATATATGGCAATGTCACGAGAGAGATGCCCGATCAAGGGCTGGCCCCTTGGGTCAGTGCCAACGACAAGCCCACTGCACCCGTCGGCAGTAAGCCTGTGTCTGGCGATGCTGCTGAGCGCCGACTCAAGGGCGATGTTATGCAATTACCCACCAAAGACCGTCGGCGCATCAAAGATCTGGCGGCCAACGATGTAAGTCCTCTTTAATTTCCACCTCGTACAAGACCTGTAGTAACACCCGAGTCGTAGTTCGATCCCCACGACAACCTAGCAAATGTGTTCTTGGACAACCACAGGCGACAAACCAAGACTGCCGAGGTCCCGCCCAGCGCTGGAGGCCTCAATGGAATCAACAAGATGAGTGCGTAGACACTTGCCACTCTTGAAGTGCCAACACCAACTGATATGCAGACTTCGACCTTGAAATCCGCAAGCGCTTTGCCCAACCCCTCGCTATCGAGTCGGGCGAATTCCCCGACGCCCCTTTGATCGAAGGCAGGATGCTCCCCTTCTGCTATGAGGCCGGACTTACGAATGGACACGTCTCAGATGCGGCCTACTTCATGACGGTCGCCACGGAAACATTCATCAAGGAATCGCTTGCTGCTATATTCTCGAAGACGAGAAGCAATGGGCCTGGAGAAGGCGGCACAGCCGGCTTTGGTGCTGGTACAAATTGGATTCAGACGCACAAGTACCGCCGTCAGCTATCAAAAGAAGAAAATGCGGTTTTGCGAGGTGACTTGACCCGCGACAAGAGTGGTTTGTTGCCAATCGAGTCGAAAGCTGCCAGCGAACGAGGCCCCTTGGGCATGGCCGACGTCCGAATTGCCTTGGAGATGGCGGATAGCGGTTTGGCACAGTTTCCCATTATCAGTACGGCAATATCGTACGGCTACCGCGAAGGAGAGCTTGAAAACTGGCACGATTACACATGGCTCCCAGGTCTGGAGGGATTAGCCGAGAGCAACAACAATGAAGAGAAGACTAGTGCCCAGCCTTCTATAACACAGCAAATGCCGAATGGACACGTTGACGCCATGGAAATCGACTCAGAGCCGTGGTGGGAAGGTGCTGATTCTCAAGACATGAGTGCTCTGGATTCTGTCCTTGACTCGTGTCTAGCCGTCGGTTCGTAGTACGGGACGCGGTCAGGACCGAAACCATGGAGTTTTCAGCGAGATAGACTCTACGCAAAGCGTTTCATGCGGGCCATTCAACCAGTATACGATGATTTGGCACTCATATGGGGTTGGGAAAAGGTACGGCCCGGAGAAAAAGCAAGACCTCGAGGCCGTGCCCAGCGCCGGTCAGCGCCTGGGGTGATAAGGAAGGCGGAGTGACGCCTTCGATACACCTTGATTTCTTCGACGTCAATTGCATCAGCATAGGCATTGGGCAAGGCGTCGCAGGATCCCATCGAATTTTCTCATTTTGTTGCCTTGGCAGCCCGTTCGTGATTATACATTCATGGTTCAGGACATGGCGGGGGGGGGGGCTTGCATTTTCATCTTTGGCACAACGGGAGGCGTTCATGGATCTTTAGCGAGGGAAGGGTTCTGTACAGTAAGAACGATACCCGGTTAGCTCGCGCCATGTGAGCTCTTAGTATGGGAAGGTGGCGAACAGGGTAGGTAGAGTGAGTGCTTAGAAGACGACTTATGTACTATTGAAAGTTACTCTCAGTTGTGAGTGTTCCCATCATATATGTAAGTGATATTCACTTTAAGGCTGCGTGCAACGTGAACACCCGTGCCTCCACGGGCTGAGGGGTGTAAATTTCTGAGCGCGAAAGCATGCGTTTTCTTATAGCTTGGCTGCCAGCCCGTCTCCCACCTCCTTCTTGGCTTGCTCTCTTAGGACCTTACGCAAAATCTTTCCAGACTAAGCCACTCGTTAGCTGTCATACTCCGGTCACGAACCGATGTTGCTGAAGGAAAAATCTTACTGGGTTCTTAGGAATAACATCGGTAAACGCTACTCCGCCCCTGAGGCGCTTATGTTTCGAAACTCTCTCCTCTAACCACTTGGCGATTTCTTCGCCAGTTGCGTTAGTACCCGGCGACCTGACGATGTACGCTCGAGGTAGTTCCTCGCCGTTGATAGTGACACCGATAACAGCCACATCAGCAACGTCCGTACGCTCAAGGAGTAGAGCCTCAAGCTCGGCAGGGGCGACCTGGTTACCCTTGACCTTGATGAGCTCCTTCTTACGGTCGACGATGTAGAAGAGGCCGCCAGTCTCAAGCTTGTCTACGTACGCGATGTCACCGGTGCGTAGCCAGCGGTTCCCTTCCGAATCCGTGACGATCGTCTCCTGGGTCGCCTTGGGGTTACGCCAGTACCCGCGCATAACGGTCGGTCCCGTGACCCAGAGCTCGCCGGGCACCTTGGGCTCAGTGATTTCTTTGCCGTTCTCGTCCACCAGTTTCGCCATATAGTTGGGCATCAGCTCGCCCACCGACGAACTGCGCTCGAGGCGCGCAGGATCCCACGTCATGGCGGTGCAGGTAACCTCGGTCATGCCCCAACCCTGGCGAACGATGAGGTCAGGCTTCTTCAACAGCTGCTCCGCCTGTCTCGCAACGTCAGGAGCAAGGGGTGCTGCTCCGGAGCCGACGGCTTCGAGACTGCTCAAGTCGAACTTTGCGGTGATTGGGTGCTTGGTCAAGGCGACCAAGATGGGCGGCACGCTGACGAGCTGGTTGACCTTGTACCGTTGGATGTAGGTGAGCATCTTGACAAAGTCGAACCCGGACATGATGTACACGGGAACGCCCAGTTTGGCGAAGTTGGCGACGAAGTAGGTCTGCGCATAGGCGTGGTACAGAGGCAAGAAGCAGAGACCAACGGAGCGTGCTATGAAGGCGTCGTGGTCTTCCTGGAGCGCAGACACCTTCACGACGCCGACACCGTTGGCGACGTAGCTGTAGTGCGTGATCTCGACGCCCTTGGGCACGCCCGTTGTGCCGGAGCTGTAGTTGAGGCAGCATGTTGCTGTACGCGCATCCGACGGCTCGATCCACTCGAACCTCTCAGCCTGCGACCTGGGGGCGATCAGTTCCGTCCAGTGGCGAGCGCCGCTTCGTGCGGGCTTCTCGGGCCGAAGGGACCCCGGAATCGCGGTGTCGAAGACGAAGACGTTCCGCGCGGGCATCTGGACCTCATTCGCAGCTTCGAGGGCCACGTCGAGGCTGCCTTCGGCGGCGACCATGAATGTTGCTCCGCTGTCGTTGAGTTGGTAGGCAAGCTCTCGAGACACAAAGCCGGGGTTGGCGCCGGTGAAAATACCGCCAGCCATGAGGACGCCGATGAAGAGGACGGGGAAGAAGAGGTTATTGCCGGAGAAGAGGAGGACACGGTCCCCGGGCTTCAGGCCGGCCTTTTGCAAGCCGATGGCGATCTGCTTGGCCATGAGGCGGTAGTCGGAGAAGGTCAGGTAATGGGTTTCTGGACGGTCGGCGTCGTAAAAGGCTTTGCGGTCGCTGAGAGGCCCGAAGGAGGAGCCGAAGATCCATTTCTGAAGCGAGCAGTTCGGGAGTGGCTCCGTCCATCGCGACTTGATCGGCATCTTGGAGATTTCGTCTTGCTCGGAAGGAGTCCAAGAGGTTTCTGTTGTTCGAAGTTGGATCTGATAAGAGGAAAGACGCTTATTGGATGTTAATCTCCTCCTGCTCGTGGCTTGATTCGCGTGTTGAAACGCTCTCCGGACTTGTGAAGGAGAGATGTCGTGCTCGGTGTTCGCGCACGCGCAGCGTAGTAATGGCCACTTTTGAAAGAACCTTGCCTCCGTAAGGTTTGAGGTTTCTCCTGATGGCCCAGTCTGAAGAGAGCCGAGGGACCCGTCTATTTCGGGGAAAATATAATCTAATTGTATACTGAACTCGAGTCAGGGGTCCATTCTCCTGGGATGGTTGAGAATAATACCAACTTACCAGAGGTAGCCAAATATTCAGCTCATCGTTCGAGAAGAAAAGAGCAAACAGGACGAAACCCACTTATACCGTACTTATTGAGGAACTAAGAGCAACGTGAATCCGACGTGGGCTACCAGGTTCATATAGCAACTGACCCTGGCCCCAGAAGGCAGCTCCAGAAGCACTCCAGTCCCCGGCTCCCTCGCGCCCTAGTGGCCAATGGCCAAGTGATTTCCACGAAGGCCATGGAGCATACGAATTAGCAACGCGGTTTCGACGCATCTAAACCTGGGGGGAGAGCCTTTTGTGACGCTATATCTCCGCATTAGACCCCTGTCGATGCGGGGGTGAGATATGGGGGTGAGCTTTCGCGAATGGACAATGGGAATGAGGAGCTTAGGAAGAGCCGAGGCACGGCTAACGGAACAGGCGGGAGGGGAATCAACGACGACGACGACGACGACGACGACGATGACGACAAGGACGATGACGACGAGGGGCCAATTTTTTTTTATTTTTTTTTTGGTTTGTTCTAAACTGGTTAACAGGTCGTTCCGCTGCCAGCCATCCCTAAAGATTGAAAACAAGGTTGTCACTGAAGTATATACGGTCAACTTCAGGCAAGACAAGTGCCGGAGCTCGCACATTTGAATTTGCGAAACAGAGCGAACAGCCAACGGTGAACGATCTGCCGAGGAGGTCGCAGAACCGCCGCCCTCGAAGTCTCAGGCCCGGTCAAAAGTGAGGTTCGCGGAGAAGATGGTGCGCAGATGCAAGTTTCGGAGCTTCATCCGATATCACCAGGTGGAATTGTCTGTTCTCTAAAGCCTCCCGGCCAACTTCTAGCTGACGTTGATCATGGTTCCATGAGGGCCCATTCCTTGGTTGGACTTGCGAAGTCATTGAAGGACTGCAGTGTCGCACAGGAGCTAACCCCTGGGACTTGGCCAGTTGACGGTTCAAAAAACGACATTGGAGCTTGCTGACGGACCAGGGCTGTAAAAACCTCAGTGGTTGACATGCGATGCTCGTCTCATCGTTGAGCCTCCTTCGTCCCGAGGTGGAATTCGGCTGGGCGACGTACTTTGGTATCTACGTAGAGCGTGTGATTGGATGCCTACTGCCATACCTAGAAACGCCACGCGAAATCGTTTTTTATCCGTCAAAATGTTTCCCACGCGGTAAAATCGCACTTGCAAGCTTCCCCAACTGCGTAGTCAGGCAACCAGCTAGTGCCCGACATAGTTGACAGTAGAGATGCGCGTCGTCGCTGGCGATGTCTCGTGCACATGTCGTTGACATGACTGACGGTTTCTGCAAGTAGCTTGAACATCTGAATGAAGTTGGTGTTGATGTTGAAGCTCGAGACCCAACGCGTATGATTCTATTACCAAAGGCATGAATTCAAGCAGTTTACTCTGTACCAACACCTGAGCTGGAGCCTTGGAGTGGGTTTGCGCGGTGGCTACCTGTCATGCTGCATAAAATTTATGCAAGCTCAATGACACCACGACCATTTGCACAAATCAGGTTCCCGTATATTAGCCGACTCGACCAATCACCATCAATCATTATCCAAGCAGCTCACGACTTTTGAACCTCCCCGGAATCCGAAGTGAACCGGCTATCGTCACCCACGCCCTCCGCCATCGCCAATTGAGCCGCCACCATCCTTCGCAATGGCCTCGAGACTCACCCCTCTTCTCTTCAGACCAGCCCTCCGCTCGACGTGTCGAGCGGCGCGGCCCCAGATTCGCGCCATCTCCGTCACAGCCGTTCGCCCCAGCGACACATTGCAAGTGGTAAGTCGCTCGCCCTCGCCCCTCGCCTCGTTCTTCCGACTCTCTCGCACCTCCCCCGGCGGCCGACAGCAATTGCAAGTCCCACGAACCGACTCATCTTTTGTGTGTATGGGCACAAAAAACTCGAGGGCGTGGATCTGTCGGGGGAGGGTGGGGAGGGGAAACTATCGTCGCCACGAACGAGGAGACCGAGTAAATGCTGACAACATCCGTCACCTCCAGCACCGCGACAGCCCCAATAACAACGCCGAGATCCCCTTCAAGTTCAGCAAGGAGAACGAGGCCATCATCGCCGAGATCCTCAAGCGCTACCCGCCGCAGTACAAGAAGGCCGCCGTCATGCCCATCCTCGACCTCGGCCAGCGCCAGCACGGCTTCACCAGCATCAGCGTCATGAACGAGGTCGCCCGCATGCTCGAGATGCCTCCTCAGCGCGTCTTCGAAGTCGCTTCTTTCTACACCATGTACAACCGCACCCCCGTCGGAAAGTACTTCATTCAGGCCTGCACAACCGTGAGTTCGCCCCCGGTCTCGAGAGAGAGCATATCGGTCCAGGAGATCCGCCGGACCGGATGCGGACAATCTGTAGCAGGCGAATGCAGCGCTATGGAAGAGGCTAGCAGTGTCAATGGATAGGTTTAGCTGACAACCGCCCGTAGACTCCCTGCCAGCTCGGTGGTGTTGGCTCAGACGTGATTGTCAAGGCCATCATCGACCACCTGGGCATCAAGCAGGGCGAGACCACCAACGACGGCCTCTTCACCCTCCTCGAGGTCGAGTGCCTCGGTGCCTGCGTCAACGCCCCCATGATCCAGATCAACGATGACTACTACGAGGACCTCACCCCCGAGAGCACCGTCCAGCTCCTCGACGCCCTCAAGGCCACCGCCACAGCCACCGGCGGCGTCTCTGCCGCCAAGGTTCCTAAGCCCGGCCCCCTCAGCGGCCGCAACACTTGCGAGAACATCAAGGGCCTGACGAACCTCACCTCTGAGCCATGGGGCCCCGAGACGACGAGAAGCGACTTGTAAGAAAGTGAGGAAGAAAAGATGTGTAGAGTTGAACGGAAGAGCAGAACGCTCAGTGAGGCAAGGGGAGAGCCAGAAGTATGCGGATGTTGGAAGATACCGACAAAGAGCTCTGGCGAATGAATGGATTAGGAGCCAGGGGTTCTGGCGTGTATATAAATCACAGATTTGCTGTATTCGGGATGCACGGGAAGACGGTTTAGAGATTCATATTTCCTCTACCCCGCTGATTCCGCTGCTCAAAGCCGCAAGTACCTGTGCTTTGCTTATGCTCTTTTTGTATTCAAAAGTAATCTGGTCAATTGCCATCGTTCTGTAGCTCAAAATCCTGACTTCATCCTTGAAGTTTGGGAATACTTGGAAATGAGAGAATAAAAGGATCCGCTGCTGTTCGAGAATAGATCTCACTCTGGGATCCTCAGGATCCATCCATCGCGCAATCTCTTGTTCTCCGAGCTCAATCCTCCCCAGACAACAACACCACTCTCCTCAACATCTCCCATCGGTGCCATTGCGAACCAGCCACGGGGTGCGGGCTCACCATCATCGTTATCATCATCATAGGGCTCCGTAGTAAGCCGCGTCCACTTGCCCTCGCCCGTCTGCCAGCCCATGGTCGACCACATGGCATCCCGGACGCTGGCGGCAGTCATTCCTAGCGGCGGGACCTGGAAAGCCCACACGTCGTCCCACATGGCGCCGGCGCCGGAGTGACCGTCCGCACTCGGCTCCCGCTCACCCATGATAAGAAGCAAATACTCACGCCCAGCTCCGACTGTCACGGCCTCAAGGCTGGCAACACTGCGGTCGCCGGGCCAAACCTGGCTAGGAACTTGATGGATTTCTTGTTCGCTGGAGTTGGCACCCTGAACGATGCTCTGCCATCCGCCACGGCCGTGGACGGCGATTTCGCTCTTGGACACGCCGTCGTCGAAGGTATCCATCTCAAGATGAATGAAGTCCAATTGACCTCCGAGTTCATTCTTGCCGTCAAAACCACCGAAACGGAACAACCGGCTCTTGCTTACGCAAATTGCAGCACCGCCGCGAGCCGGTCCAGGTGCGGAAGGCAGCTGACTCCATACACGACTACGGACGTCGAAAGCCCAGAGATCGTTGGTGCGTTCACCGCCCGCCAGGCAACCACCGTGGACGAAGAATGTGCCGTATCCCTCATCTTCTTCATCCACGGCATTGGCAGCGAGGTGGCCGACGATGGGGGCTTGCGGGATGCCGACTTCGGAACTATCACCGATAGCCCAGGTCTTCCATGTCTGGGCACGTCGCGGGCGCTTGGAAGCAAAGTCGCGAGGGCGATCGGTCGCTGCGGAGGCGTGGTAACTTCGAGGCGAAGGCATCGGCAAGTTAGTCACACCAGGGGCGGGGGGTACCGGGTCGAGATAAGTCCAGGTGTTGGTGCGGGTGTCGAAGACCCAGACGCGGCCGGCTTCCTCTAGCGGAACCATTTCGGGACCGCCGCGACCGCCGAAGACGAAGATGCGGCTACCGATGACAGCGCTCGCATGGCCGACGCGAGCTGAAGGTACGTCACCAAGAACAGCATTCTCGAGAACAGCAGGACCCTTGCCCTTGTCTTGGGTCTCCTCTTCACTCTCCTCGTCAGCAGGACCAGCTCCCGGTGAGGCGAGAGACACCTCGTCGAGGAGCTGTTCCTTCTGCTCCGCCTTTTCCTCGATCGTTGGTTCCTGCACCTTCACTTCAGACTTCTTCTTGACGGGCGCGGGATCAGTGGGCGGGTTGTACTGCTTTGGCGGAACGGACTTGATCTTGTAGTAATCGGCACCGGCGCTATTGTACGGCAGCCTAATGATGTGAACGTCGTTATCGACCGGTTGGCGCGGGCTAACCTCGCCGCCAAAGACGTAGGCGCTACCATTGACGACGTTCATGGTATGAGACGAGCGTGCCAGGGGCGGGACATCGATCTTCTCCCAGGTGCCCTTCATGGGCTTGGGTCCGGAGCCGCTCGAGACTGATGGTCGCTTCACGCTGACATTGGGCATAGTGGGGAGACTCTGCGGCAGACCCTGTAGAATCTCGGTCGTTCGACGCTTGAGAGCTCCAAAGGACTCCATGGCTGCGTTCGTGGTGGCTATCGGGTATCAATTCTGAAATGATGTGGAAGGGAGGTGAGGTTTAGTGGGTTAATTGTGTGAATATGAGGTCAAGTGTATATGCCGACTGTTGCTGTTGATGGGCGCCAGACGACGGCCTTGTCGATATGACGTAGCGAAGCGCTTCTCACCTCAACTTGTTGGGGTTGTTTGTGGATTTTAAGCGAGCAGAGGAGGCAAGCGCCGGAAGCGGAAGGATTATAAAAGAACAACACAATGGAAGAGATGTTGCAACTGAAGGGGTTTATGAAAGAGCGAGGAGGAAAGTTGGCTTCTGCAAATTGCTCTGCTGCCTTTTGCTTCCCGGCTTCCAGCAGCTGCCTTTGTGTAATCAGCAGGTCGGTAGGTACTATGATGATGGCTCAGCTTGCAGACGGAGCGGGGGGCGCGGGGTGCTAGAGCTCCTTCTCGTCCTATCATCGCATCTGGTGCAATGGTTCGCAGTGCCGCTATTGGAGCTCCGGCAGGCTCCTCGCACTGTTCGCCTCTCCAAGGTTTCCCCTTGGTGCCCAGCTTGTGGTGTTAGACTCCTAGAAATCGTCGTTTTCCAGGGCACGGATTCGCCAAAGACAATCCATGCTGACAACGCAGTCAGCTCGCTGCTGCTCGCCCAAACGCAGGCGAATCCATGGCTTCATTGACCGGGGGATATGTATCTTGACCAGGCGAACCGCAAAAACGGCTTACTTGAATGCAGTCATTGCCGGACGAACGCCATCGAAACGTTGACTGAGCCAAATCAGCCACGAACCAGTCCGAGCCGCCAATGCCAACGTGCTGGTGATCAAAACAATTGACAGCAGCCCTAGCGCGACTCAGCAGGCTGTTGTCGCCAGGCCATGATTCCACTGAAGCCCCTCAATCACTATCGGAGACGAATAAGATCAATCACATCCTGGTTATGAAGAACAAGCTCGAGAGGACGACCCGGATCCAGCTGTGGAAACGACCACGACACGAGACCACCCTTGCACCGAATCCTACTCCGTATCACGGACAGAGACACGGCGAGTTACCGGCGCCAGCCACACGGCAAGCTTACTGGCTTGGCGACTCCGCGTCTTCCTCTAGGGAGATCCCGCACCCGGTACCGGAACAGCCTCCGCCGCGGCACCAATTGCAGATGTCGGCGCGATCGGTTTGGCCGAGTCCGGAGCCAGGCGTCTGGTGTTTCCGGTCTGGAAAAGGCCTGGAAGAAACTCGCGGGTGCGATTCTTCACGTGGGCATTGCGGCTTGGCCAACTACCAGCTACGCTTTGCTGACATCAACTCCCAGGCTAACAACGGCATCATGAATCTCCTCTTCAGCAACACGAATATACCGCAAAAATCAACAACTCGGCATCGGCAACGCATTCGCTGCGGCGGACGGGCCAATACCGTTCCGTGATCGAGACATCTCGTTGAGGGCATCTAACTAGGCTGAGAATTTGATTCGGGTGATGATGGTGGGCCAGCCTCTGGCCGCGAGAAGTATCTCTTCAGACTGCTTTCTTTTCTCGGCCGGCTGCAGATGCACTTTCCAGCCTTTTCCCAGCCTTTCCTTGGCACCTTTCTAGCTTTCTCAGGTCTTGAGGGCTGGATGCCATGAATCGCCGTATGCGCATGCAAACACTTTCAGCTCATGCACGTCTGGGTCAGGTCGTCGATACTCGATCCAGGCATCACTATCTGTTCCAAGCTTCATGTCCGAGATGTTGCAGAATACCTCTGCACCGGGCCTCAGTGGCTCCTCATGCCTCGGCTGCTGCTCCGTCCACACCCATAGCGTCTCTCGCATGTGTCCCCAACTTCTTTGGAGTGCTTGTCGCGCTTCATTGAAAATGCAGACCTGGATTATTTGGAATAAATCGACATACTATCACGGCAGATATCCAAAATCTGTGGGGGCTGAGCAGGTGACGAGCGCAAACGAGCCGTTGGCTGTGCTGGTGGTCGTTCATATCCAGAAAAAGCATCCTCGGCTGGAGATCAGAACGCGGGAGGGCGTTGGCTGTCATCCCCGCCATTAGGACATGATGCGTTTCTGGGGGCGCTTGTGTACCCAGCGCAAAATCAGGAAGCTAGCCCCCAAGATGCACGTTGCCTGCCGGTTTGTTATCTCGAATACTTGCGCATCTCGGTCCCGAGAGGGTGGTCGACGAAGGTTGACTGAGGGGCCAACAAAACACCGGCGACATGAAGAGTTACAAAGTTGATATCTGAACCGCATGCAGGCGATGCGTTCTTGCAGACTCCCAAGCATGACTGCGCCTTTCGTTCCTATCGGATAAGGGCACCTAGGGTACCTTCCACGCTGCTCGTTGTTCCCTTCCATCCATCCCCCGTCGCCCTGCGGCGTTGTCACTTCCGCGCGAAGCAGGATGGCCGTAGTGCGCCAAACTTGTGAGAGCTACGAACACAAGGAACAAAAAAACCCCCCAAAAAAACCAGCATTCCAAGGAAATTATAATCTTCTTCGAGGTGAGAGACGGGCTTTTGGGCCATGTTACGTAAGTTGCGCGTGGTAAGAACAAGCATGGGATGAAAAACCAAGGTTATCTTTACGCAACCACCAGCCCTACTAAACTCCTCGCACGTAAGGCAAGGCAAGGCAAGGCAGTAGGCGTTCGGTTCCAGAAACGCCAGTGACCCGGCCGCCTAGGCGGCCATGCAACCTGGCGTGGCCGTGTCCTCGACCAACCACTCGCTCCATCTCGTTCCCTCAACCAAGGCATAGAGGTAAGCAGGCAAATAACGTGGGTACAGTCATCACTCTACCTTATCCCACCGAAAGAAGGGGGGGGGGGTTTGGTCCGGCGGCACAACCAATTAGCCACAGTGCCGACGGTGTCCAACGTGTACTAGTGCCGACGTTGCGGTCTGGACGATCGGTTCCCTGCCTCGGGTCTGGCACTGGTAGTCTAGGCACGTGAAGGAGTCCCGAAGAAAACATGCAGGCCTCGACTTCACCGTGGTTGTCGAAACCAATGCCGCTTGGGGGGG
>JAXCEF010000408.1:0-50052 GCA_037178605.1 Colletotrichum euphorbiae
CCCCCGAATCAACCAAGGTCCTCACGGATTTCCCATCAAACTAACTTCTAGCACAAAGATCATCAGGGACTGCGTCACGTACACCGAGCACCGCCGCGCCAAGACGGTCACCGTCTACGACGTGAGTTTCTTGGCTCCCGCTTGCAGCTTTCCACTTCGAGACGGCCGGCCCCACCATGGAAACTTTCGTGCTAATAGTGGAACGCAGGTCATCTACTCCCTGCGTCGCATCGGCGCCCCCATCTATGGTTTCGACCCGGATACCTACGTCGAGCCCAAGGCTCGCAGAGCCGCCGCTCACGGCGACGACAACTGAGTTCCGGCCCTTTTTTTTTTTTTCCTCTTTTTTCACCTTTCCTTCTTGATCGGCGAAAACATCACTTTCGTTATGGAGTGAGCGTCATGACACTCGGCGTTTTTCGAGAATGATTGTTTCGATAAGAATGAACCGGGGGGATCCGAGGGAACTGCAGATATTGACTTGGTTGAATTTCTGATCCTGACTAATTGTGGATATCCGGATGCGAGACGTATTCTCCTGGCTTGTCTTGATTGAGATAAGAGCGTAGAAACGGGTTTCCTGGAATTTCGGGAAAAGGGGACTTTGCGGTCTTAGTCTTTCTTGTTTGAGGGGGGTGTACATAGTCGAACGTTGCTGGCCCCAGGAAGCAGGAAGGGGGGGGGGGGGGGCCACGGTCCATCGGCATGGTTATATTCTCCAGTAGCAGGTCATGACTGGACTATCAGATGAGGTAATGGCACGTCTGAAAAGGGGTTCCTTATCAGACGGCATGTCACTCGGATACGAGGCAGAATGGAAGACATCATCACGGCAGCAAACAAACTCAGGGATACCATATATGTGACATGTCAAAAACGAAGGGATTAGATCAGGCAAGGACGTCGAGCCCAGATCATTCAAGTCCTCACCCCGTCCTGCACGTCTAGATGTGTTGATCGACAAAACAGACCTTCGCATCGAGAAGAACGTACTGTAGCTGTTGTTGACTTTCGACACTGTCTCCGCTCTATATATGTGATTCGCCAATCACCGCAAGGTCTCAAAAAACGAAGGGTATCCAAAAGTAAAGGGTGGAAAGAAAGAAGAAGAGAGAAAAAGAAAAAAAAAATTGATGAAGTCAACTGCAGCCTCGTCCATCGTTCGTCCAACGCGATGACGCCTCGTAGTTTCTCTAGGGTATACCCTCCACCTCTTCTCCCGCGCCCCGTTCCCGAACAGAACAGGTGAAGCAATCTTCACTTCTCCCCATGAAATTTTTTTTAAATGATCAATGTAGTAGATCTATCAAACGTGAAGTTGACCAACAAGAAAATTTGAAGTGAACGGAGATGAGAGAGAGAGAGAGAGAGAGAGAGAGAGAGAGCGAGAGAGAGAGAGAGAGGTTAGTCAAGACGACGACGGCCTTCACCTCTTCTTCTTGCTCGCCTCCCTCTCGGCCAAGACGGCGTCAAGCGTCTTAGCGGCCCACCTCTCCCTCTTCCTGAAGACGCCGTTGAAAAACTCGGGAAGCACCATCCGGCTGTTGGCGTGCTCCAGGGCGAAGCCGACCTCGGCGTCCTTTCCGCAGCGCTCGCGGGTGATGCGCACGGCCTCGTGGAGCAGGTCGGCGCCGACGCCGCGGCCGCGGAAGCGCAGCCGGGTGGTCCACGCGCGGATGAGGCCCTTGCCGCCGCGGAAGCTGGCCTTGTTCCGGCGCCTGCCGCCGCCGCCGGAGACGCCCGCGACGGCGACGGGGACGGCGGGTTCGAGGCGGAGCACGAGCGCGGCGATGACGTCCCCGCCGAAGCGGGCGCCCAGGATGAGGTCCTCCTCGTTGGGCGAGGCCTCGGGAACGGGGCGGATGAAGGACCACGAGACGGCCTCGGCCAGCGCGATGTAGCCGCTCGCCGCGTAGCGGATGGCGAGGAGGTAGGTCATGAAGACGCCCGAGAAGAGCGTCAGGGTGGTGCCCAGGTCGCCAGTGCCGCCGCGGCCGTGGGAGAGCCGGTAGGCGGTGCCGAGGGCCAGGACGAGGGCGGCGAGGGGCACCGGGTGGGAGACGAGGGCGAAGGAGGCGGTCTGGCGCTGCTGGGCGATGGAGTCCGCGATGAGGTGCAGAGCGGCGGCCTTGTCCGCGCGGGAGGAGAGGACTTCGAGGGACAGCGGGGGGACGTCGTCATCGTCGTCGTCGAGGGAGTCGAGGGTTCGGGAGTCGGCGAGCGGGGAGGGGGATGAGGGACGACGGTGGGTGGGGATGCGAGAGGCGCCTGTGGGCTGGAGCACCGGGGTGCTCGTGTTTGAAGACATGGCCGATGGGTTGAGGACCAGGTTCGCGCGGAGGAAGGTGAAGAAGGCTGGCGGTCTTGTTAGTTGTTTGTTTGAGGAGGTTGTGAGTGTGGTTGCTTGGTTGCGACGTGAAGTTGAATTAGATGTGAAGGACGAGGTGAAATTTTCAGATGAGATTGGTTTTTTGTAGGAATGGCCTGGATCCTAACGTTGAGCATTGAGCCCGGAATCCGCGGCCCGAACTGTTCAGTATCTCTTTTTTTGGAATATCGACTCCACACCCCGGGCAATAAGCAGGCAGGTTGCAAAACAGGCTACAACCTAAGCTGAGAATGGTGGTTGACGGTGTGAGTTGATCGAGAAGTGGTGATGAGATGCAGTCAAAGCAGCGTGCCAAGACGAGAAAGGGCTGTGGTTGAAGACAAGCAGCCAAGGAATCGGGACCCGAAAAAAATGTAGAGAAAGAGCCTCAACCTAGAGAGATACCAAAAACAAAAACGAAGGAACCCTGTCTCTTACCTGCGCTTGTTTTGATGGCCGGGACGGCGTGGTTGAACGTGTTCAAGCCGTTGTGAGCATGCCAGTTGCTCACATTGAGCTCCCGGACGCCAATGTGGTGAGGGGACTCCATCTTATTGGCTCGTCCGCTTCAGTTGGTGAATAAGAAGCTGAGCTACCTGCGCCGGGCTTCTATGAGTGGCGGCAGCTGGCGACAGACGATGAGCGCGCCGAAGCAGCAGCAGCAGCAGCAGCAGACATGCAAAAAGGCTCCAAGCCGAAGATGGATGCTGGTCTCGTGATGACGGACGGCTTCGAGTCTCGACGTCGACCGTTGGGGGACCCTTTATCCTTTTCCCCCGTGCCTTATGGTATGAGGGGCTGGAACATGGATTGAAGGTGGGCGTCTCGTCTATATAGACCTGCGAACGCTCGTTCCCGAAGAAGGTTTTCTTCTTTTTCTATCGTCCGAGTTGGTTGGAGGGGTGGCTGGCGGTAAAGCGCGTTATGCCGTTGGCAGTAAAATATCACTATGTAAGGTAAGGCGAGGTAAGCGTCTATTGGTTTCCCATGTGTGGTCCGATCCGTTTTTTCTTCTGTTTTTATTTGGGAGGGTTGTGTGCGGTTGGTCTTCTTTGCTAGGGTGAACTGACTTGCACAGACAACAAGAAATCTTATCGCCCGCGCACCCGTCGTGGGGGGGACCCGTCCGAAGTGGCTGGATAGGGGGGGGGGGGGGGTGGAAGCTATAGAAGTGGTTTCCTGGTGGCAGAAGATGGCAGCGAAGAAGCAAAGTGGGAACAAGAAGAAGATTAAATAAGGGGAGTCCTCTTTCTTTGGTCCGACGGGATTTCCGTAGTAGTGAGTTTTCACCCTCTTCAACCAGCCCAGATATGGGAAGTGGAAAATGAAGTGAAATGAAGGGAATAAAATAATGGCTTTGGGGGTACGATCTGGGAAAAATCTGCAGGGAAAAAAAGAAAATTTGGTGATGAGAGTGGGTGGACTTTTGGTTAAGTACCTCTTGCAAGGCGAAGGCAGGCAAGGCAAGGTCAGGCCGGCTGGAAGGTCCGGGGGAGAGAGCAGCAGCAGAGGTGGATTAGGGATGGGACGGGGTGTTGATGAATGAATTCGGGATGGGGATGAGGATGGTAGTGTAGAGGATGGCACGGGGACAGGCAAGCAAGCAAGCAAGCAAGCAGACCGGGGGGCGGGCGGCGGGAATGGAATACAAAAAAGACCTGACGGGCGTGGGCGTGAGAGTGGGCGTGGTGTGCGCGCGTGCGAATGGGAAGCTCCTTCAAACCAACGTCGAAACGGAGGCTAAGATACTTTTGGGGCCCTTTTTCTTGTTGTGCTTGTCTTTTACACTACTGAAGTACAACATGCCATGTGGGTGAGATAGATACTCGGGGAGACCAGATGGGTTGGTTGTTGGTGGCTTGCTGCATGTGAGTGAGCTAGAGTGGTTCTTTCTATTTCCTGTGCCATATCAGGATCCGTACTGTCACTATCATCGGATCGACCTGGCGAGACTGGCCATGTATGTTTGACCTCACAATCTCCTTTCTACCTCTTGCTGCACACACACACACACACACACACACGAACACGCACACACCAGGCAGTTGGCGCGAGCGGGTTGGTTGCTGGGTCGGCCTGGTTACAAGGACGAGCCAAGAGCAGCAGCAGCATTTTCGAAAAAAAAAAAAAAAAAAAAAAAAAAAAAAAGGAGCCCAGCAACGAAAAGCAGGGAATGCGGCCAGAAAAAGAATCGCACGGTGCACCCGCCTTCTAAGCTCTAGCAGATTTCTGATAAGGTTCGTACGGATCCCAACGCGTGACAGGCAGGACGACCGGGGAGGGGGGGGGGGGGGGCTGTTGTTATTGTTTTCTCAGGTTTCTATCCTCAAAGGTTGGCGATAAAGGCGAGGTATTCCAGCCAATTCTGATCTACACACGTGTAAAAGCCCATCAGAAACGAGTCATCGGAAACTGACCGTTGCCAATCATCTTCATGTTTGATGGCGGGGCCCGCCGCCATGGCTTGTCGAGCCCAAACAAGACGAGCTTCTGCCAGCGTCTGGGAACCAACGACCAGGGTCGGTTCGATTGGTCTTGGCGAAGTTGTTCAGGATTGAATCGACGGTGGTGGGGGTTTCGGACTGCCTGTGTCTCTTAGTAACCTTTATATCTAGAAAAAAAAAATAGGGTCTTTCCTACGCCAAATAATAAATAAAAGCTTAGGAGTAGTTACTAACTACTATAGTAATTTTTTATAAAACCTTAAATTAGAAGACTTAGAATAAGCTTTAGGATATCCAAAACCTTAATATATAACTTAGGATTATAAAATAAATCTCTAAAATACTCTATTTAAATATAGCTATAAAACTATAATTATCTCTAATTACTTTGAAATCAAGCTACTAAAATACTTTGGTAATACTTATAGTTTATTAATATCATAATTAAAAAAATTCCCCAAGTATTAAAAAAACTACTAATTTAATAACCTTCTTAATACTACTCTATTTAAAAAGTAGACTTGTTTCTATTTTCTTATAATTGAAGTTATCTAGTATTAATAATTTACAAATAAATATAAGGTTAAATTTAAGTTTAGAGATATAATATAGCTAAGAATTTAGAATATAGCTAATAATAAAGAGCTGTATAAGAAGTAGTATACTAAGTTCTTTAAAACCCTAAAGAAGCAGATTAGAGACTAGGGGAGGGGGAATGGGGCGAAGGCACTAGATTATTAGCGGTAAGGATGTGTACTTCGAGCTCTAAAAAAATCCACACATTGCTGCCTGTCTCTCTTTCTCGCGACGGGGTGTGAATGTGAATGGATGAAGGGCTGACAGGTCTGAAGGAAGAAGGGTGTGGTGGGGGTCCGTAACCCAGTCCAGGCTTGGAGCGCTAGGTAGGTTACCAGGTAGGTAGTGTTGGAAGGAGGGGTCCTTGACAAAGTCCACTGTCAGTCCGTGTCAGGATAGGATCCAATCCAGCACGATGTGATCCAATGCATCATGGACGTGACATGTTGTTGTTTCCCTATGTACGAACAGACAGGGTCACCCTTCTGCCGGCGAACAACTGAGAGCAGTCCCAGGCCCCTTCGGCTGGCTGATGTTCCCAAGTCCCCCCTTCCCCTGCTATTACCGACTACCGTAGAAACTCAAAGCTTTGGCGACCCTCACCCCCCAGCGCACCCACCAGACTTAGCCAAAACAAGCTATGGATTTGTGTGGTGGTGGTTAGAGATGGCTTGTTTTGGCTAAGTCTGGTGGGTGCGCCGGGGGGGTGAGGGTCGCCAAAGCTTTGAGTTTCTACGGTACACTACTTTGGGACGACCGGTGGTGGTCTCCACTGGTGTCGTCGTCTAATCCGTCTTGGGTGCTCTGATGTCGTTGGTTTCGTCCGTCGTCGTCGTCACGGGCCTCGTAGGGCAAGATTGGCGCCGGATATCACGGTCTACACAATGCATCAAAGAGAGATGGATACGTGCGTCGTTGCGGGCGGAGTGTATCTCTGGTATCAAGACCGTCTCCGGACAAGGCGATAGGGTGGGGGGACTGAGGGAGGGGTGACATCGGCGGAGGCTTGTTCGATTGTTCCATTCTGCAAGATGCTGTGTCTCTGGCGTCACTTGGTCGGTCGTATGTGTGGGTGGTGAGCTGTCGCCCGTTGGGGGGCGAGAGAGGTAGATAGGAAGGAAAAGAAGAAGGAAAAACGGTGGCGTAGGGGATGGGATGGGATGGTGGGATGGGATGGGATGGGATTGGGTTGGCACGGCACATGTCTTGGAACTGATAGCGAATACGCCCGGCTGGCTGGCACGCTTTACCATGGCCGGACCGCCGGCGATGTCGTTGCGTTCGTTCGGAGGGTGACGGACGGGGAAGGGGAGAATGAAATTGACATATCGCCATGGAGCGGTGATGCAGCATCGGCCTGGGCGATGAGTGATGGCTGACAGAAAAAAAGAAGAAAAAATCTCTTTTTTTTTGGTCTTTGGCGAGCAGGATCATCGACCATCGAGCACCTGACACTTCGTATCCGCAGATTGTGTGTCAGGACGACAGAGAAGATGGAGGCTCTGTTGCCATGTGCTTCGCCTCGATTGGCGTGTCTACCCCCTCCAAAAAATATCGTCCATCAAAGTTCAGACCCGAACAGGCGGTGTCTCCGGGGATGGCAGCGGGGAGAAGGTTCACTGTAGTTGAGACGACGATGACATGTCATTTATAAAGACCAGACCGCATGCATCATCGTGGGCGAGCAGTTGTCTTCCTGCTCCGTACCGGTTCTGCCATCTGCTCTTGGGGGATCCTCGCCTCAGCAGGCAACTGACTTCCCGCATCCATCCCCCATAATTTGAGTTCCGTACATACCGGCATCATCCTTGCGGGTGCGATGCGTGACGGGTCGCTCGCGCGTGGGCGGCGGCGGCGGCGGCGGCGGATGGCGGATGGCGGATGCTTTGGGGCGGGAAAGTTTGGAGGAGGACGTTATTATGCCCGTTGATTGTCGGGATACCCCACTATTAAGTGAATCAATGTTGCGTCTTGAGGTAATTAACTGCCGGCTCTTACCTTTCGAGATGCAACGCCACATGCAAGTCGACCTGATGCTATCAAAGATGCAGGGTCTTCGTGCATATTGTTGGGCCTGTCTCGTCTGTGAGTGACCGCTTCTCAACCTGTTTCGTCATTTCCTGAGAATGCATGTGCGAAGTGAAGTAAAGCGTCACATTCGTTTGTTTTCATATCTCTTGGGCGTTATTATTAGTAGGCTATGTGAATCCCACGCCGTTTTACTGTCATGTCGATGGGGTCGTCCATTCTCCAAAACACCGTCATGCAGTAAACAAGCAAGGCGGACGACGTCTAGACCACGGTAGCGGTGGCAGCGTGAGGAAGCAATGTGGTGTCCCCGTACATCCAAGACTCGGTGATGATCCTGCACGTCTCTCCAGCGGGGCTGACGAAGCCGCCTTCGGGGTACAGTCCCGGGCGGAGGGTGAGTGTGCCGTTGACGACAGCCGTGGTCGGGACTGCCGGGGTATCGGTGGGGGCTTCGGTTATGGGTTCGGTGCGTGTCGTTTCGACGGTGCTGACGGTGCTGAAGATACTGCCGTCGGAGCCGGTGCTGACAATTGTTGTTGGACGGGTAGTCAGTCTGGCAGAAGATGTGCCCGTAGATGGGAGCAGACCGCTGGGGACGATAGAGCCTCCCTGGCAAGTCGAGGCTTGATGACTTGTCAACGATTCCAGCCAGACCAAAGTGTATCGCGTTAGGTGATGCTGTACTCACCAACGACCGGGCCGAGTTGGATAGCGGCACAATTGGCGGGGTACGCCACGGCTGGGTTGGCAAATGTTGCGTAAACCTGTCCTGTGGTATCCTGGCAAAAGCCGGCTTGACCTCCAAAAAAGGCAGGGTTTGACCATGTCAGAGCACCGTTGTTGAGGCTGAAAGTGACCGTGATGCTTCCTTGCGGTGAGATGGGTCGCAGAGGAATGAACGCCGTGCCGGGGTTCGTCGAAAGCACCTGGCCGTTGACCTCTAGCTGACCGAAGTTGTTGAGGCTGAAAGTTGTGGCATCGCCGCAGTTGTCGGTCGTCCCCGAGTTGGGGTCTGCGTCTAGGAAGCCGCTGGTAGCCTGACGCTTGCGGTTGAGAACGGCCGGCACAGAGGGCATGGGCGCGCCGTTGCCAAGATCGGCGCGTTCGGCGAGACCAGACTTGTCGCGCATGATGGCGGCTCGGGCGACAATTGGGAGGGAGGCCACCGCAAGAGCGGCTGCTTGCTTGGTTGAAACCATCTTGGATACACTTGCTGATCTCTGTATGCGCTTCGGTGGTAGTCAGTACGGTCAAGAGAGTATAGCCAGACACTGCAGAATCGAAGTCTAGGTGGAGGGGGGGCGACTTAAGCCTTTCAAGCGGCACTCAGGGAGGAGATAGTTTCCTATTAAAAGAAGTTCAGGCATGTGCCCCTATTATCATGACGGACCATTTTTTGCAAGCTGGAATGCGGGAACTGAGGGTTGAAACCCGACAACGAGGCTTGAACTTATGGCCCAGGAACGAAGCATTTCTGGGCAGGTGTTGGGTAATCAGATCGCCGAGTAACGTCATGTGTCCGGGAGTTTCAGAGACAGACAGTCTAGGATACACTGAAGCATGTCAGGAACGCTGTCAACATTTATGTGAGTCTTATCTCGACTTCGGGTTCGTGATCCGAGAAAGTTTCTTTTCCGCCTGCGAATTGATGCCGATGGAAACAACTGGGAGTAGACGTTTAGACTTTGTGAAGGTACCTGAGACACGTTGGACAGCGCAACAACTCTCAACTTGTCGGTGCTGGCATGGCCAGGTCTAATAAGATGATCTAAGACATCGACGCCGTGTTTCGCTGAAGGCATGCAGCGAAATTCGAACCCCAGAAGGCGCCAATGATAGCTCAAAGAAGCGCCGGGCGTTCCTTCCAGTGACTAGTGGCAGACAAGATTGATGCGGAGTAGCACAAAGTCCGGGGCAAGTCATTGCTCGTCCAAAACTGCGTCGATCTTGTGAGACAGTGAACATGCTCGTCAGAGCCCCTGATGACACGCAGACTTGTATGCTCAGTGGAGATCACTAATCATTTCCATGGCAATGGCGGTGATGGTGCAGCGTTATCTGCAGCAGACCGTTGGAAAATTGTGGTGCCTTCTTCTCATGGCTGTGGGACTCAACTGAGATTTTGGGTTTGGACCTGCTTCACAGCTGTCCTGTTCAGAATCCGGTGCGCCACGATGCACTCAGAATTGCCTCCCTGACATTCGTGTTGACCTCAATGGTAGAGGAATGTAAGGTGCCACAGCCGATCTATTGTTTGGTTCACGTACGTACGGGCCTTTGAGAGTGCTGACTAAGACCAGGATCAATTCGGAACCATTGTGATTGAATGTGTTCATTTCGGATTATTGAATATCGGTTTCTCCTGGACCGAATGTTGAAATCACAACGGCATTAGCCTAAGCTGGGTGAAAATCGTTGTTTTGGCATGCGAGTTCCAGGTTGCTGACGTACTTATTCCGACACTGCCCCAGTCAAGACTCAAGGCATTACTTGCGCATATTGGGATCCGCTAAAACAAAACCCCCGCTCCTGAAAGGGCGTGTCTGGGCATGCCAAGATTGTTTTGGATGGCCTGGGATTGCTTCTATTCGCCCCAAGCAGCTGGTTCATGGCATGCGAATATGGCATGACAAGCGAAGCACTAGGGCAGACGGGCGATCGATAGACTGCCATGGACCGCCGTAGCCGAGTCGACAGTGCTTCGCCGTTGGCCGACAGATTGGTGCAGTCTCGCCTGTGTCGTCTTTGAAGATGCCTGATTCGGTCGTGTCAGATTGCAGGAGGGAATCCGTTAGCCCTGCGATGGACGCACAAAGGCGTTGCCCCCGACGATACGCCCACACGCCCGATATCTGAAACAGCGGGCAAGGAGGTTGCAGCAAGAACGCCGTGTCCGACGAGATCGACTCCCTGTCAAACGGCCCTCTTTGGCTATCTGGCCCGAACAGCGTCCATTCGGGACTGCTGGTGCGAAGTAAAAATGCATGTTGAAGGATGGCTTTCAAGCGCGACATCGTCCCGAACAGGTCGCAGACCCATAACAGATCGTCGAAACGTCCCCCATGGCGCTGTTCGTAACGGAGCAACACTGCCGCCTGATGCTGCCATGATGCATCCTGATTTTGCGGTTGTGGATTGGTCGGTGATGCCAGCCGGGAGCTGCTGCCGCTCGGAGTCGACGTGGGTCAGACAAAGAAGACAGACGACGGGATTCCCACATGGGCTCTAACCTAAGCAATGTGCCGCCTTGGAGGGAGTTTTGAGAGACAACCCAGACAGACTGTAGCTTCGGATGGCGTCGATCGCATGACCAGGTGTTACCATGTTGAGGCCGGTGGATGTGTCGAGAAAATGCGAATGATGCACTCTGGTTGGCGTCCAGCAAGCGGGGAGTCGCTGGTGGTGGTTGAAGATGTTCTAGAACACCAAATATTGGCTCGATGATTGACTGCCGAACTGTTGCAGTCTTGAATGCATGACTTGAACAGAGAATCCATCGGCTTCACGGCGCTAGATGATAGCTCTCCAAACGCTCGGTAGCGGACGGAATCAAGGTGTTGGCGTGCCCTTCCTTTCGTCTGGATTGTCCGTCTCTTCTCGTGCTGAAGACCAGACGGCAAGGCAAGTTGGTGTCGCGGTGACCCAGGGGTCTAGCCTGCAGATGATCACCAGTGCTTACCCGGTTCGTTGAGTTGACGACAACACCATTATATTTGGGACAAACGTCGCAAAGTCAAATTTTCGTCGTTGTCCTGGGTTCGTTCCTGCTGGTGAAGTTGGCTGCCGTGGAGTGCAGAGGCAGGAGTGATTGCCGCGCTTTCTAGGCAGAGACGACAGATGACTGAGGTGACTTCCCAAGGTAGGAGGTGCTCTTCCCGCTTTTGGCACGGTGCACAATGGTCACGACGGCACCTTGCTTTCACTCTTCAATGGCTGCTCGCTGCGTTTGGACCTTCATCTTCCTGATGAGATTTCGAGTTACTCTCCTTCTGATTGTCATCGGACCAGAAATCGCCAACGGACAAGCAAACATTATCAGAGTAAGAACCACCCCGCTCCAACGTATCCTCTTGCCAATCTCACCATGTCAGGGTTTCACCGGTAGACGACAGCGCTCCGAGTGTCTCCAGCCATCACCTCGTCCTTTGATTACTTGGCCATCCTATCATGCACTCCTATCGAAGATGATTGAGAGGACTTCGTCGCACGTCATCGGTGGCTAGTTCGGCCTCGGTGAATCTCGTATCAAATGGCACGTTGGATTGTGCAAAGCCACAGCCACCCTGCCACGTTAAATCATTGCACATCCCTAGCCCAGGACTTTTGCCTCTCCTGCGTAGGTAGTAGGACCGCGGGTCCGTTGGCAGCTCCCATCCTCCCGGCCGTCCTGACTCCTCCTGAGAACGTGGCCTTCAACATCGGTCGGCTCTCTCACCAATCATTCTTGGCTGAGTGTTCCCGAGGTAGAGAGCGAGGCAGTTTTACAAACGTTCCGGCGTCAATTCGTCAAACATGGCTCAGTTTCCGTCCACAGAGCAGCCGGCTTGCCTTGAGCCTCCCTGCGAAGGTGGCGGCTCGCCGACCAGTCATCAGCGAGACGCTTGCCTGCAACCCAGCTGGACCGGGTTATGCGGATTGGCTGTGTGCCTCACTGCCTGGAGTCTGCAGCTGCATAAGTTATCGAAAGACTTGCATCGTTCATGTCTCGGCTTACTAGAGAATTCTACTTTGCTAAGCCAAGAGGACGCCTTAAATTGCGTAAGCTGCCTTGGCGTGTTGTTATTTCATCGCTAAGGTGAGAATTCCGTTCTGGCGGCAGAAAATCCTGCGGGACATTGATGGACTTGGTTGCTGAAGATCAGTCCCGAAAGCCAATGAAATGCTTACAATCGCACCAAGCAAGAAATGAGGATGGACGGTATTGTAGTCCCTCAAAGTTGACCACCAAAATCTCACTGCCACGCGAGGTGGGCGGAGTTGAGTGACGACCTGAGTTCTCGGGATGTTCGTCCGCCCCCGCCGCCTAACGCCCTCCGGCGACGACGCCTGAGGTGCGCCTCCTATTCGCCTAAGCCCGACGTCAGGAAAGTGAGGTGCGTTGCACGCCTGCTATTTCGCTTATGGATGCGTGAAGTGCACCCCAATGGCCTCTCTTGTCGCCCTGCTGCTTACGTTACCTCAGGTAAGGTAAGGAAGGTACTAGGCCAATGTACCTCACCCAAAGCAAGGCACAATAACCTCCCCCTCTCTGACCACCTCGCTCACACAATCCCACGCACAGCATCTGCCGGAGGGAGACCACCTTTTTCAGCCAGTCCCGACGCGCAGCTCAAGTCCTAGGACTGCTACCGAGTCCTGAATTCTAGGACATCCGTCTCTTGCAAGTTTCAACCCATCCTCAAGGTCAAATAAATTAAGAATGGGTGGCGGATTGAATTTCATTTGGTCAACGCATCGCTGACCGTTATTCTCTCCGCGCTTGCTCCCTCTAAGTTTCGATTCCGTTGTACCTTGCATTCAAGGTACAGCTGTCGATAGGGAGGACGGCCCATGGAATCCAAAACCTCGCTGTCGCCCTTCGGGGATGACCGCCGCTCACTGAACCAGAGTCCCTCAGCCCTGCGAGCGTTCACTTCCTCCCGCCTCTCTCTCACCCGGGGCCGATCACGAGGGGACTCATGCTCCACGAGTTCAACCTCTTCGGCGTCGACCCGTTCGTCCATCGACTCCACTACTTCTCCAGCTTGCGTGTAAGTTTGTTCATGCATTTCTTTGTTTGTTGGTTCACCCAAACCTTCCTTGATACTCCGCCAATCGTGATGTTTTGACTGAAGCTAACTGCCAGGGCAGTACTCGTCACGTGTCTCCGGATCAATGTGCCCTCCACAGGTTTATCGTCTGGGCGGCTGTCCAGCGCAACTCTTGCCAGAAGATGACGGCGGCTGAGCGCCTGGAGTGCCCTCTTTTGCGCTGCCGGAAGCGCTTTCCGAGCCATGAAGACATGCTCAGGCACCTTTACACTTGCGAACAGCTTTCTTCTGGAGAGTACTGGTGTTATGATTGTGCCAAGGCAGAGAAGTTTACCGACGGCAAATGCAAACGATGCCTAGGCCATCCCGGGAAACGACACAGGATCATGTCCGTCGCCAAGAACTTCTTCTCCAGCTTAGGGCAGAAGTCGAAGCATCAGAATGTCCTGGATCATCACATGGACGAGGAAGCCTCGCTACCACAACCGCCGCCCAGCTACGACTCTGTTGTCCAACCGCAGCAAGTAGAACTATCTTCCTCGACAGAAATCTTAGAGATCGATTCAACAGAAGTCCCATTTCCTCCACAGACAACAGACTTTGCTGGGACGAGTGCCTTCGACAATAAGCCGTTTGACACCTTCGAACATCAGTCTACGGCGCCGGAAGCAAGCCTTTCTATAATGCCTGAACTCAGCTTTGACTGGGGCCTGCAGAACAGTTTCGACGTGAATGACATGGCCAGAGGCGACAGACCATCTTTGTCTGTTCACACCCATGGTTTGTCTCAATATCGCAAGCAGCATAAGCAGCACAAGCCAACTACGCGGACAAAAAACCTGTCGCACAGCAGCTCTCTCAGATCGAATGCCAGCACCGATACCACCGCAAGCTACCTGGTTTCGCCCGCCTCGAACTTTAGCACGGCGTGGACAAATACCGATACCAGCCTTACATCGCCGACGACGGAAGGCGGATATCTCTCCCGGGGATGTTCAAACGCAAGTCACTACTCGAACGCCAGCCGTTATTCCAACAACCCGGATTTGCATCTTCATAGTTTTATCTCGGAGCTGCCCGCAGAGGATATCATGCTTGACCTGCCACAGACACTCCCAGACGACCTCGGCTGCGAGCAACAGTTCCTTTCTTTTGCTATGGCTGATCCAGTTATCGAGACTGCTCCAATCAAACGAACAAAAGATGTACAGGCCGTAGTCGAAGCACCCGAAACTCATGAGCCTGCGAGCTTTGTCGACCCTGATTCCCTTGTTAGATCAGCATGGGACACGCTCAAGGCTCACGTTAGCTCGTCCTTGGAAGAGAAATTGCAGCACCTTTCCCATAACCCGCTTGTACTAGAACTCCAGTCGTTGTCGCCGCAAAGAATTTCCGGCATTGGTCTCGCGACGCTGAAAGCAATACTCGACGGTAGGCAACCGGCATCAGCCATAGAGACCCTGTGCTTCGTCCACGTTACGTACTCGCTTTCCTTGATCGTCTATGAGAACGACGTCCTCAACCGCTCCAAGAAGCTCTACGCTCAAGCATATCTTTACGGGAAACTGTTCAGATTCGAGGAAAAAGAGGCTTACCTGGAAGTGGCTGAAGCAATTTGGCAACCTTTACATCTTTCAGAAGCCGAAATGAAAGACCTTCAGAATCGCTGCAGAGGATATCCGAGCCTCAACGGCAAAGGGCATGTCACCAAATATCCAGGACACGATACTCTAGTAGAAGTCGCACAGTTTTTCCTCGACGGTATGCTTCTCCTACATCAATACTCCACTAGAGGCCTTTGGACTGACGCCGGTCTTTAGAGCTGGAATACACAAGCAATGGAACGAACTCAAGCAATGTAGTAGGATCAGAGATTTGGAGTCAACACTTCCAAGATGATTCTGCGCCCATCATTCCCGCCTTCACGGAGACGGTGGTAGGCTTTTCTAAGATGCTTCGCCAAGAGCGTTTCCAATCGAGAAGCTTTGCAACAGCTATGGAGCGGTTTCAAAAACGGGTTAGGAATGGAGGCATCCGGGTTGTGAGGAGAGCCGAGTTGGAGCTTCTGCAAGCTGGAAAGGTGGTGGCTGCCTGGATAAAGATGGATTTGTGAACGAATTGCTGACTTTCCTGACAGGGCTGCATGTCGTGGCAAGATTACTTCGACAATTACGTGCCGAAAATTCGAGTGCAGTTCGTTGCTCACTGTGAACAACGAATCCCGGGGTTCACGCCGCGCAGCGTGTACCACATCCACGGCATTGAGCTACTGCAGAGGACTATCGACGCTATATGCCAAAAGGAGGCAATCAAATACGCCCCGAAAGATTCATCCCAAGACGAGAATCTGGATGAATTCATCAGGACTTTGACGAACGACTTGGAAATAACATCTAGCGACCTTCTGATTCCCGACAATTTCACGTTCGAGGACCCGATCCCCGATATTCAAGTATCTGCGGATCTCGCCGATCCAATGATACCGATGTGCAATGGCAGACAGGAAGATGGGATGGATATTGTTCAGCCCCTCCCAACACCGGAGAACAGTACGACTTGTACCTCGCCTGATACGGTGCAGGGGACTCAGCCTGATTCCGGCGCAAAGGTCGAGGTCCACGCGCACGACTGCTGCGATATCTGCGGATATCGGCCAAAGGGCGATCCACAATGGTTCAAGGGCAGCATGGCGAAACACAAGAAGCTGCAGCACTCGACGGCGCCACCGAAGATTTATCGCTGCCCATACCCTGGCTGCACCAGCCAGTATAAGAACAGGCCAGATAATCTGAAGCAACATCAACAAGACAAAGGCCACTTTGTCGGTGGCGAGACTGAGCGCAGACCCAGCAAAAGAAAGAGAAGAGGTAATGAATCTGTATGAAAACGTAAGGACAATAATCACGATTTGGGAGTTATCTTTTGACAGATGAAGGATTGGGATTTAAGCGTCTAAAGATACCACATCTTGGCCACGAAGGCCACGAAGAAACAGCAAGTTTTTGGGAGGACCAGGAGATCACCTCGATGTACTATGCCCCTAGGATGGAAGAAGGTGGACGAAAAATTAATGACTGAGAGCTACGTAGGGTCTATTTCAGGCAGTAATCGTCGTTGACGAAACATCAAGACGTGATTTCTTTTACCTTTTCTCTACTCTGTTCAAGCTGTGCACCTGGTAGGGAGGGTGACTCGAGTGCATGTCCGTCTGTCAGCGACGTCTAGCTACCAGATAAGCACGGATAAAAAAGCAGCAACACACAAAAGGTTTCTGAAAGTCATCCTAAGATACCTTTTGATATTGGTATTTCCCGGCCACGGTTGTGCTCTGCCCGGTCTTGTCTTTCGAGTTCGTGCTCTCCACGCTTGGTGTACGTCGGTGAAGGTTGTCAATTTGGACAAGGATGGCCCTGTCGTCAAGCGGGATACTCCACTAAAAAAGCACCCGCGGAGCACAGACGGGACATCCAACAGCTTTCAATTTGCAGGGCCCGGGGGCAGAGGTAGGGCTGATTCGCGGGCTTTCCAGGGGAAGCTTGGTGCTGTAGCGAGACGACTGACGAGTCGTTCTAGTGAGATTGTTAGTTGGAATTTGGCACTGAGCTTTGGTGAAGCTGCTGTATTGAAGGCTTGCACATTGTCGATTTTAAGCACGCAGATGCCCTCGTGATGAAGGTTGACGAGTTTTGCGCCTTTTTTTTTTTTTTCCTTTTTCCTCTTGCCACGTTTATTCAGGGTTTAAAAAGGGACCTCTGAGTTGAGCAGACGGCAAGCCGCAAGGCAAGGCAAGGTGACGGGACAAATGTAATGTTGGAGGGGGCGTGTTCTCCCGAGAAAAGCTGAAGTGCCCTGGGGGCCTGGATCGGTACCTGCGAGAGGTGGTACAAGCGCAACCTACCTACCTAGGCTCCCCATGAACGGGCGGCGTGCGCGCGCTCTCTCCGCTGGAGCCCAGGAGTGCGAATAGAAGAGGAGGAAAAAAAAAAAAAAAGGGGGATGGATGCATGCAAAGGTGACGGGAGGAGGTCCTCGACAGCACCACCAAAAGCCGTGCAGCGACTCGGCTTCAACCGTGGTTAATGTTCTTTTTTATTTTTTTTATTTTTTACAGTTCCACGCCTCTGTCGGGGAGGCGGAGGACGAATCCATCCATCACCCAACTCATCAGTTCGCGAACGATCCATCAAAATTAACTCTAATGCGGGCGTTCAGTATCGCGACGCGCTTACATCTTAATTTTCAGCCTCGCGATGGCTTCATTCTTTGTGTAGTGTTTTTGAGGACACAGAAATGTAAGAAGTTTGTTTGTTTTGATCCGATGACCTCTGCCTCGTATTCCCTTCCAAGAAACACGTTGCTTCTTCACTGCCTCGTGTTATCCTTTTTTTTTTGGCTTTAGTTTTCGTTTTTCGGCGCGACTGAACCGGGACACGGGGCGGTTAAAGATAGAAACCCGACTTAATACCGGCCTACTTAAGACTCTACCTTGCCTAGGTACATTAGGTACCTTAGCCAATGAACAATTGAGACCGGAACAGAAGGAACCTGCTGTGCAGCCCAGTGACATCATTGCACCCAGCCCGAGATCACGTGCTCGTCTCAACTCGCCAGCTGGCTTGCCAGTGGCTGATAAGTTCTGGAACTCGGTCCTGTCAAGGGAAGGAAGGGGGTTTTGAGTTCAGTGGCTTCCCTCGAGTCGACCATCCAGTCTCTCTGCCATAGGCACGTGACCCCACAGGGTCACCACATATACCTCAGGACCCGCAATACTTACTAGTTATAAGTCTATATATCTAATATACTATATCTATAAGAAACTAGTACTATAACCTTACTAACCCTAAGGTAGGTAGTAAAGGTAGGAAGATAGAAAAGTAGAAAGGTTAGCGAAGTAGTTAGTAGCGCTAAAAGAGGTTAGAATATACTACGTTAATACTAAAACACTTATAGGTAGTTGAAATTAATGCAACTAGTTAAAAAGAGGTATAAAAGAGGTAGTATTATATAATCTTAGCGTTCTTTATATAGGAGTTATCTATAAATAGTTTTAGTAGGTACTTAAAGGGGCACAAAATAGTAACTACCTTAAAAGAGCAAAAAGATAATTTGAAAAGTAATAACTTTACTAGCATAATGAGGTTATTACAGGGGGAGGAGACCGCGGGACTTATATAATAGTAAGAGATCCAAAACTTCACCCACAACATTAATAAGGACTTTAGAAAAGCGCTTTAAAACAAGAGGATATAACAATAAGTCTAGGGAGACTCAGAATTATTAACTGTTAAAGAGTTTTCTGCTAATAGAAAGGTACTAAATAGTAGTATTATAGGATAGGCTATAGCTATTTTTATAATAGTGGGGAATTGGAAACTTCACCCACAATACTAATAATAGCTTCAAATAATACTTTAAAACAAGAGGCTATAATAATAAGCAGAGCTCAGGATTATTAAGTTTTGAACTATTGTTTATTAGCATAGTATCTAATATAAGAGGCTATAATAATAAGTAGGGCTTAGAAGTTTTAAGTTTTAGATATTATCTCTTTAGTAGTCTATTTAATCTTACTAATCTACAGTTATTTTATGATAACTTAAGTAGTATAACAGTAAAGTCAACTACTAATTAGTATTAGTCTCATAAAGACTAGTACTTAAAGGTAGGAGATATAAAACGTAGTATTTAAAGATAGTAATATTCATAGTATATAATAAAAGAAGGTATCTAGAAGAGTAGCTAGCGAAGGAGGAATAATATAGTAGACCAACGAGGTAGGTCACGTGAATGAGGTCACGTGACTACCTTATTGACGTTCCTGCCCGCTAGGCCACGGGCCCGACACTTAGGTCGGGTCCGGCTGGGCGAATATCCCAGCAGTAATAACCTTTATATACTTTATAATATTAATCTTTACTTAAAGTATAAGCACTAAATGCTTTAACAGTATCTAAAGGAGGCTAAGATAGCTAAGAATATTGCTACCGAAGCTAAACCTCTTAAGCACTAGTACAAGGAGCAAATTTAAGCTTATTAGGAATGTAATAAAGCTTAAGAAGTAACTCAGGCCCTTCCCTAGCACTTTAAATATAAGATATTAGATATTACTCCCTCTAGTAGTCTACTATTTTCAATATGAGATTAATAAATAAAACTTTATATCAATTGCATAAATATTTAATAAAGTAGGTCTTATTTTCTCACCAAATAATATAGTAAATGTTAGCACAGGAAATGTCTTCTTATGAAATAAGAAGAACATCTTCTTATGAAATAAGAAGTAGAATAAAGAGGTAGAATAGGTACAAGGATATTCAAAAGAAACCATAGGTAGTTAAACCATATAAGTCCTAGAAAATAACTTAATATTCAGATAGAGAAAATAATGTAGATATCAAAAAATGTATATTTTGTATGTATATCTTCAAAAATCTAAAGCGCTAGAAGGCGGGAAAAGGTCGATGTATATAAACTGCAGTTCTCGCAAGACTTCGCAGTAGTACGTACTTTAACGCGTGCCCAGTACGTACTTTATGACGCGTACGCGCTTACTAAGTATGAATTCTATAGGATTCTAAATCCTTTAGGTTCATAAATTCTATAGGATTATAATACTTAAATCCTGTGGGATTTTGCACGCGCAGTATCTAAATCTTTTCTTCTTTCAAGTTTATATTTAGAATATCTCTACCCCTATCTAAGTAGTATAAACGTATATACTATTCAAAGCGCATTTAAAAAAGGAAAACTTTAAGTATAAACCCTATTTTACTATATCTCTAATATTCATAGAGTTATAGTGAATTAAAGTTATAAGAGTACAAGTAATACTATTTACTATATTTCCTATAGTAAACCTAGCAGCTAATACTATAAATAAAGTCCTAGCTAGCTTATATAGTAGAGTTTAAGTCCATAACGCTATAGCTATAGCTACTATATAGATAAAGGTATATTCTTATTAGAAATAACTAGCTATGCTTTTTAAAGTTAGATAACAAGTAATATTATAACTTAATTATAAGCATTCAATCCTCTAAGCTAGCTTACTAGAGTATAAGTATAGATAGTAGTATATTAAGCTATATATATTCTTAGATTACGTTAGCTAAGTTATGTACTAACCTTAGCGTCTAGACTATACCTTAATACATAATATTATATCAATAGATTATCTAGAGCCTATTCCCTTAATAAATGTTTTTAGTAACTAAATATTATATCTAGCACTAGTTCTACTAGCTAATTTACCTAAGTAGGTTATATAGTCCTATATTATAAAAGGTAGAATTACTTAATATCGTAAATAATTAAGTAAGATAAAAATATAGCTATTTAATAACCATACCTAAATATATTATTATAACTTGAACTAATATATTTATTATAAACTACATGATTTAAAAGAATAACCTAGAATCTTATAAGTAGATATATAAGTTAGAAATAGATACTTTATAGTTATTATAAGACTTCTATAAGTTATTATAATATTTATAATTTTATAGTTATTACAGAACTTCTATAAACCTTAATAATCTCAATTATTTCATAAATTATACATACTTTCTACTACTACTACTACTAGCTATAATATTTCACTAACATACGTACTTAAATTAGTATTACTTCTTTTTCTCTTTACTATTGTTCTATTATTAATAGAAGCACTTATATTCTAACTAATGCTTTAATAATCCTCTACTTATGATGTTATATTAAGTTTCTCTATACCCAATATAACCTCTATATTGAACCCTCATCTAACTTTAGAAACGAAGTGCAATATAGCTAATATATAAAAGTTAATATACTCTAGATTCATAAGATACCTAAATAGTAGTTCTGGATAAGAACTTTAGTAAAAATATAACTTTAGAAGAATATAAGAAACCTAATATACCTAATATAAACCTATGTTTAATTAACAATATACTATATATACTAATATAGAATGAGGCTAATAAAGCTCTTTAGAACCTATATAAACCTAGGGTGATAGCTATAGTAATTAAAACTAGGAAAATATCACTATACTGCACGTATCCCATGTATTATCAGGTAGATACTGCTATTAGTCACCGCCTAGCTATGTATATAGACCGCCCGAACGCATCTGCGTGCAGCCTCCCTTAGCTAGAATCAACCTAATATATTAGTATATTATCCTGTAATATCTAGTAGCATGATTGCGGTTCTTTTTTCTTTTTTAGTTCTTAAGACCTATATAGTTATATTTTTCTATATAGCAGTAAATATTGCAATAGATAAATAAGCTAGTTTTAGCGTTTTTTCTAATACTATTTAATACTATATCTATTACCACGCATTTAACTGCAATACTGCTATTAATATACGCGCACTACTAAAGTTCTTTATAACTCTAAGGGATCCCGCGAGAAATAATTACTAACGTTAGGGCTCTTAATATATATATAAGCCTTAGGACCCTTTTTAATAGCTATCTATTAAGACCGTTTGCTAGGCTTATCAGCGTCTTCTCAGTATGCCTATAGCAATACTGAGGGGGTAAGAAGACGTTTAACAAATAACAGTAAACAAGAACAATATACAATGAAATAACAAAAAATAGGTCTTAGTATAAAAGAAGTAAAATTCTTATATTATTATATCCTATTCTACTAGTCTTATTTATAGACAGCAGACGCTACATAATAGTAGCAGTATACAACATAGCAGTAACTATACGTTACAGTATATAATACTAACTACACCCTATTTATATAGTAATATCTACCCCCAAATAGAAAAAGCTATCATTTTAATAGCAAATATATCCCATTCCTCACAAAATAAGGCTATAGTACAATCGATTTAAATAGTAATATTGCTAACATTATCAGCCTTAAGCTTCTTGTTCAGCGTAGTGGTCTTGGGGGTGGCGCAGACAGGGGTTAGGGAATTAATGTTAGGGACCCTACTAATAAGAGCGCAGAGAGAAGCAATCTCAGAGCAACGGGCTTCTACTTCCTTATTAACCTTAGTAGTAACCTAAGTAATCTTATTACCTAAAACCTATTCAATAACTATACTATTCTTAATATTAGTGAGGTAGTTACTAAAGTTATTCTAACTTATAGCGCTAAGGGCTTTAATATTAGCCTCGAGGGCGGAAACGCGGGGAATAAGCTTATTGCAAAGACTAGCAGCAAGATTGGAGCCTAGGTATTAGCGCGCTGAGTAGTTATTGCAACATTATTAGCAGTCTTATAGGCCTTGCTAGTAGTAGCGCAGGCGGTATTATTAATTATGTAGATACTCTAGAGGCTAATAACTATAGTAGGTAATATTAAGTTAGTATAATTAAGCGTAATAAAACTACTAGTAATTTTAGTATTAAAGGTACTAGAATAGTGGGAAATAAATACTATAAGTACGGACGCACGGGAAGGAAGCAGGTAGCTGTATATAATATTACTTAGCATAGCATTTAGAGCGCGTTCGCAGGTGCCTTAGATATAGTGGACCGCTAAATTAAAGGAGATATTAGCAATTATACGCTTCTTACTAAAGATTTCCCTAAGAAAAGAAAAAGACCTCAGCCTATAGGGCGTTATTAGGGAATTATATGAAGAGGGTAATAATAGCCTTATTAGCAGTAGCGCGGGTAATAAGTCCCTTAGGGCAGCGCTCGGCAGCGGGGTTGCTAGGGATACTAGGCGCATTATTATTATTGTTATTATTATTATTATGATTGTCCTCAACTTCTTCTTTATTATCCTCCTCTTCCTCCTTAGTGGGGTTATTAAGGAGCTAATTATTCTTAGCTAAAAGCTTAGAGCTATAGGGCTAAAAGAGATACTAAGAGGGAGTAATACTAAGGCTAATAACTAATCTAGAATCCTTGTTAGCAGGGCCATTAATATTTATATTATTATTAGAGTAGGCAGAGATAGAGTTAAAGCGCTTAGAGCTATTGGGGCTAGCGGGATCTATAGCGGAATTAGCAGCAGTATGAAACGTACTAGCAGCATCCTAGGAAGAGGCAGCAGCACCAGCAGGGATATTAGAGAGGCATTTAGTAGACATTATTACTGTGAAGGGCGGGCCCCACAAAGGGGCGTAGTGTTGCAGCCAATAGCATCTCAGCCTTCAGTGCATGCGCGCGCGCGCAGCGGCACTACGGGCTAAATGCACACAAAAGGTACGTAACAACAAGTCATGCACTTGTTGCTTGGCTGCACTTAAGTACGGGATGTGTCCGCCCACTAATGCACTGATGCGACCGTGGCGTAGCCCGTAGCAATGGGGCATAGCCCGTAACAATTATATTAAGAAAAACAGCAGGAAGTTAAAAAAAAGTAGCGAGAGCTTATAAAGTATAAATTGTAAATAAAGTAATAAAATAATAAAATCTTAATTTATATAAGTTAAAAGAAAAAGTTAGGTTTTTATAAATAAAATTTCAGGCGGAAAGCGCCAAGCTTAAGTTGAAAGAATAGTATAAAAATAAAGTAAAGAGTTAATATAGAGATACGTATAGCTTCATAGGTTATAACCCTAATATAACAGAATAATAGCTTTATTAAATAAAGCACCTTAATAGCCCGCCAAAGCTTAGCACAGTATAATACTACTTCTATAAAAAAAGGCTTTCTTTAGGCAAAGCTAAATAAAGGCAGTATATATAGTCCTAAAGAAAGCAATGGTAATATTCAAAGGGATCCTATTATAGAATAAGAGCAGCGCAATTAGCTCCACTCTTTATGAGTGTGGAGCGGCAACGCCATTTCAAAGGCTTCAACTACATCGCTAGCATAAATAAGTAGGCTTTTATATAGCTCCCATATATTTTTAGCTGCAAAGTAGCCTTTCTACTTAATAAGATACTAGATAGTGGGATTATACTCTTACTAATTAATTTATTAGTTAATAAGGCGTTCTATCTCATGCTTACTATAACTATTCATAATAATAGGCTGTAGCGGGGCTAGCATCTAATAAGATAGGTCTAATCTCTTAGCTAGTTAGTAGAATTAAGTGACATAAAGAACTAGGTGGATCTTCTACGCAGCAGAGAAGTTAGGCTAGTAGTCTATAGGGGTAATCTTTATAGTAATTCGAAATAAGCTAGCTTAAGTTACTAACTATTTATATTTCAGGCGGCTGAGCAGATAATAACTGTTACTAAGGCACACCTAAACCTAATTACTAATATTAAACTTAATATATATTTGCAAAGGGCTAGACCTAAGTCTATGCGACAAGAGGTAGCGTAATACTATTTCTTTGAAGTTAAAGAAGGAAAGGAAGAGTTTTCTGCTTTAGTAAAGTTATGCTAGGTTTATAGGTAGCTACTAGGTGGGCCCTAATTAGTGAATCTAGGCAGAAGCCTAGATAGTTCTAACTGGGCGTAGCCTGTAAGATTATCCCCGCCCCCAGCTAGAGGCTCTCTAGGCGTAGGCTAGGTTGCTGTTATTAGCTATAATTAGCTTATGTCTTTATTATATTTACTAGCTGCCTTAGTTTCCTTAATAGCCTCTACTAGCTCCTAGGTAGGCTCTATATACCTTTTCTACTTAATTAGTACCCCACGCTACTACTCTCTCCCTATAGCCTTCTATTATGCTATATAAAGTTCCTTTACGCGCTATTTGAATTCGCTATTAGTTGCGATGATTAGTAGTAGCTGCGAAGTTACTCTTAACTAGGTAGGTAGGAAGTCCTCTAGTGCCCTCTAGATAAATTTAATATAGAACCTTAGATAGATATTCCCTAGGACGTCTAGTTTTATAATATAAGAGCTCAGTAAATCTATAACTATATGCTTATAGTATAGCTATAAGAGTTTCTTATTAGGCCTAGTGCTCTTATAGTTTGCTATTAATAACTAGACCTTATTACTTATTTAGTACCTCTCTATAGGAGACCTACGCCTATTTATATTTTTCTCACTCTATTACTAGGCTAATACTATACTAGCCTAAATAAAACTTACTGCGTTCGTAAGCCTACTTACTAGGAGGGTAGCTACTATTTGCTTGATAGTAGGTATACTAGGTTTCTCTTCTATAACTAGTATGGGGTTAGTATGGTATCTATGTTTTAGGAAGAATAGGGACAGTCTAGTTATACTATCAACCCTATTTCTAAGGGCTAGTTAGGTAGTAGGAAGTAGTTTTCTCTAGTTATCCTAGGCTTATATTATGAACGCCTATAAGATCGCCTAAATCTCCTGGTTCTATCTTTTTGTTCTACTATTAGTCTGCAGGTAGTATGCTATACTTAGTAGCTAGGTATAAGGCGGTAGAACTTAGCTTAGAAGCAGCTTATTTCGTTAGTCCCCTAGTTACTAATAATGTTATGTGGGAACCTATAGAAGTAGAAGTAGTAGGTTAGGAAATATTTAATATAAGCTTCTATCTCTATAGTTTCTATCTCTTTAAGTACTATAGACTTATTAAGCTAGTTTGCTATTACTTATAGGTAGTAGCTAGTAATATCTTTTATAGGTAGTAGGTTTATAATGAAGTCTATAGAGAGGTTAGAGTATAGCTAGTAAGGTACTAATAGAGGCTTAAGGAACCCTTTCTTTACTTACCTCTAGATATATATTTCTCTAAATATATTATAGTTCTATATAAATCTTTATATAGGTTAGAACTGATCTAGTTGGTAGAACTATTAGCTTATTATTCTAAGTATGCTATTATAATCTAGGTAGGTAGTTATACTTAAGTTATAGCTCTACTAGATAATCTTAGTGTAGAGTACTTCTAAGGGGTTATTATTATTCTCTCTATTAGGTATCTATAGCCTCCCCTAGAAAGTTAGCCTCCTGAGGTTACTAATACTATATTTACTAAGCTAAACCTTTGCTCTAATATCTAGTAGGAAGCTATATAGCTGTTAGGTAACTATATTATAAGCTGCTCTATAGGTAGTATTATTCTTTATTATTTTTTATTATAATACTTATAGCTCTAGGTCTCTAGTAAAGACTAGTATATCTAGAATATCTTGGTAGCCTGCTAGTGCCTAGTTTCTCTTTACTAGGAGGCTAGCTATAGGGTCTCCTTAGGGTTATATATAGTTAGGTATTAGCTATAGGACTCTTCCCTACTTCTACTTATTATTCTACCCTTAGGGTATATCCTGCTCCTACTAAGAGAGGGTATTAAGGGCTACGACCTCCCTACTAGAGTAGTACTTAATATAGAAGTTATATTAAGATAACTCTTTCACTTACTTACTTTAATATTCTATAAGGTATTACTTTTTTATAAAGTATTTAAGCTCCTAGTAGTCTATTAGTATCTTAAAAATAGGGATGTTATATAGCTCTACTCTCTACATATAGAGATTGTCGCAATAACCCCATAACCCATAGAGTGGCAGGATGGGCACTCTGCGAGATACGATATCATACATACGTGCATACGTCACGTAACCATATTCGCAGGCCCAATATAGCACAACACCACTGCCCACATAGCCATTTATATCTTAGCCTCTTACACACACTCACACTACAAAATAGCTTCAATACAAACAATACATATTAGGGCTACGCGCGCATACTATCACCCACCCCATATAAAACCAACACTAATTAGTAGTTAACTTCACTATTACACCACTTCAGCTACACTATAAAACCGCAGATCAGCAAGGTCACCACTCAAAAAGACAAAAGCTCTACTAGTCTATAATCAATTCACATATTAAATCCATTTAATAATTATAACCAGTAGCCCTTTCATACTAACCAGATCAATCAGCAAACTACAAGCAGTCAGATATATAAGCTAACCACTTCAGAGAACTCAATTTAATCCTTACGTCCATTACATAACTCTCACCACTATTAACATCACTACCACAAGACCCTCAAGTAGGAAGATAACTATAAAGGGGTCTACCAATACCCCAACAGTCAACCATCACACAATAATTAACTCTCCCAAGACCCTCACGTCATAAAAAAAAGAGCATATCAATTTATCCTAGAGACACAAGTCAGAGTAAAACAAGACGACTCAAGCCTCCAACGACGCATTATTCAACTATACAACGCAATAGCCAGCCAGTAGAGACATTAAATAATAATAAAATAACATCAACTTATATATCACAAGCCTCTACTTCACATAAAGACCACCCATCATCATTACTACCTCCAATTAACACCTATCGCTAAGGGCGAGGAGAGCTAGAATCACTAAAAGAAATAGCACACAACCACCTAATTAATGTTTTTAATCCTTAAGTATACCTCATTTATATATAATAGCAACCCTAGGGCCCTTAACACTAATACCCCCACTACCACTTAAACAGCCACAAATAAGCACTCCTAAGGGGTCTTCAGCAATATCAATATCACTAATACCGCCAGGCCAACAGCCAATCAAGCTCATCACAAAATCACTAATACTAGCAAAGAGCAAGGCCCTAGTAGATAAAGAGAACTAGGGCCAAGATATCAGATTTAATAAAAACACCATAATAAAGCAAGTAACTACCAAGACCCTATACTACATCAAGACCTACAAGTATAATGAACTTTTTAGCAAAGACCTATAGATAGAGTTCACAATAGACTTCGCAGGCCTACCTATTAAGTTTTTCTAGAAAGCAAGCCCAGCAACCATAAAGAAGATTCAGCAATATCTAATAGATAACAGTATCTATATTATCCAAAATAGATCAAGTATTATAAGCTATATATATAATATTATAACTATAAATAACTTTCACTTCTAGACCGCTAGGAAAATAAATAAGCAGATCAAGAAGAGTACCACATTCGCAAAAAACTAGGATAAGGAAGAGTTCAACAGGGATATCACTGACGTCTAGAATAACAATATCACAATACCAATAAGAGCATTAGTTACAGCTACCAGCCCAGCCCCTACCCCATCCACAAGACAACCTGCCGCAGAAGGACCGCAAGAGGATCGCCAAGAGCCAAAAGACAACAGCACCCGCCCATTAACGCGCCAAATCGCAGACCTAGCCAAGATATACACTAACAAGATAAAGTATAGTAGCAAGAGTATAGGTATTCTCAAGCTAAAGCTAAGGATTTTTCAAGATACTTATAAAAGAATAGGTACCACAAAGAACCAAACCCCAGTAGCCTTTCTAATAATACTTGAGAAAAGGGCACTAAAATACTACTACGAGAGCTTTTACTACCTATAGCCTCATCTAAATAGCACCTAAATTATTAATAGGCTTAAAGAACGCTTTAAGACTAAAGAGTCTACTTAAGCCTATCTTATGATATACAATAATACCACCATCATCTTAATTATAATAGACTATCCCTTAAAGTGCAAATTAGAGGCTTTAGATACTCTAATTAATACCCTCATATTAACTTAGCTAGTACTTAATAAAGCCTACTAAAGCAACGAGATACTATGCAATCAACTCCTTTAAGGCTGCTAAGAGATTAAGAAGTATAAATAGGCTACTATAAACCTATTAAAAACCTTTAAAAGCCTCCATACGTAACTTAAGGTTACTATTAGTAATATAATAATATTTCTAAATAGTTAACTATCACAAGGCCAATATCACACTAAATAATACTAATAGACCATAAATATAATAGTAAGGGTTAAAATAGCAGATTCAGAAGGCCTAGGCCACGGAGAGACAATGCAAATAGCCTAAAATAATAGTAATAGGATATAAAATACTATATTTATAAAGAACCTAGATACTATTTAACTGACTATATATAAAAGGAGAAAGAGAAGGTATACTTATAATAATAAAATAACCTATAAGCCCTCAATAAGTTAAAAGCAGCCTACTAGTAGTTCCTAACCTACTATGAAGGGGCTATAGAAGGAACAACTAACAATATAGTAGTAAATAATAATAAGGATAAGGAGATTAAAATATATTTCTAATCGCTTAGTAAGAGTAGAAACTATTATAATAATAGCAACTCCAAAGAGAAGTAGCACAATATATTCTTCACCTAATTCGCAAACCTAAATAGTAGCTAGAGCACTAATTTAGTCCCTATTATAGATAAAAAGACTATCTTAAGTCTATTACTTAATTAAGCAGCCTACTACGCTATTACATATTCAGATCTATTTAAAGAATTAGCTAAGCCTATACCTATCAAAGTATTCACACTTAAAGGAAGATACTCTTTAGAGACCTTCTAAGGCATTATCTCTAATATGGGAGCAGTAGGATTTTCAATAGCAAGCAAGAGCTAATTTAAGGCACTCAAGAGGATTATACCTGATATCACAATCAACTCTATAACAACAAAAGAAGCAAGCATAAGGTTTAGGCTAGGAGGGGCTATTAGCTTAATAGAGACAATAACTATACCTATGCGATTTAGAGATATAATCTTCTATATAATATCTATAAATACCCCTTCTTGCTCTATCTAGTAGATATAGATATATTAGGCATACGCTTCAATAACCTTTAAAACTGCTTGCAATAGGGTAACCTTATTATACCTATTATATATAAATAGGGGTACCTATAGCTATTATTAGAGACAGAAAAGGTTTTAGCCTGCAATAACCTCATAGAGACTAAATTACAAAAGCTCTATTAATATTTTAGCTAGCTATTAGTCTACTAACTTCACAAAGTCCTTTAGCAAGCTGGTTACTAAGTCAAACTACACCTACTTAAATATCTCACAAAGTTTTATAAATACTACTAACTTAACGCAGGGGCGCCAAATTAATTCAAATTCATAATTAGAAATAACTACCACTTTAATTACGCTATAGTTATTAATATTATCTACCTCAAAGGGCGCCTAGTGCTCTATATTATGAACGCTATAACTATATTTAATATAGCCAAATTCCTAAAGAATTCATCTATAACTATAACACTTAACGCCTTCAAATAATACTAGATCTATATCTACCTCAAGCCGCTAGATATCGCTATTACTAACACTAGTACTAACTTCGCGTCATTAGAGTAGCGAAGTACCCTTCAGGCGCTTTTAATAACTACTACTAAAGTACTAATTAAGGCCTTATAACTCTATTAGCAAAGTTAAGCAATATTACGCAATATTATAGAGAGTATATATAATTATCTATAAAGACTTACTTAATATAGACTATAAGATTATCCTTTAAATAGCTATTAAGGCTATTAATAATACTATAGGGCCTAATAGCCTAGTGCCCACAATACTTATTTTTAGCGCCTACCTCTAAATTAATAATAATTCACCCCCATCTCCAGACCTCTAGGAACAGGCCGCTACTATATAGAGGGTAATAGAGAACCTCTAGAAGCACCAGGCTTCCTACTAAGTCATAGCTACCCTCGCCGCCTATAATAGCCTAGATATAGCGCTAATCCTTCAGCTACTACTACTATCCCTTATTTAGGTCTACTATAAAAAGAAGGGCTAGCAAGGGCTATACTAACTCCTCGCTATTAATAGCAAGACCTATACTCTCAACCTGCTCCAGAAGCCCCAGACGTTCTAATCAATAGTCATCCGCCCGTAGCACGAGGCTAACAAGGCTACGCCGCCTCCACTATACCCAAATACTAAACAGACAACGGGACCAAACAACAACAAAGGTCCCAATACGCCGCCACTAGAGGGACTTACAAGCCTAATCCCGCGCCGCCAAGGCCGCCCCTACAAGGAAGAATAAGTCCAAAAAACATCACTAGCAGGCCCAATACGTAGAAGTATATAAGTAGCAAATAAAAGGGCAGAATATAGGCCTATAATAGCTACTTTTATAGCTACTACTACCTAAGCACTTCCTAATAAAATTAGTAATACTATAATCTTTTTAACTGTAAAGAAGCAAATAAATTATAACCTCGCTATATAACTATATAAAAACGGAATTATTAGAATACCTAGAGATCCTTTTTTAGCCTTATTAACTATAGAGATAACTATACTTTAGAAGCATAGTATTTTTGAAATTATCCCATATAACGCTAAGACCTATAGTTACTATTATATCTTTAAGTTATATATAGTCCACAAATTAAAGAGTAAGAGCACTAATTAGCCCTATAAGAAGTTAGAACTGATTATTTAGGGCTATAATAATAATAAAAAAGCCTCTATACTTACCTAGTCCCCCACAATACAGCAGGCTAATTAGCAACTCCTTCTTACTATCGCCCCATCACTTATAAAACAGGGCAATATACTATAGCTCCGCAATATCACATAAGCATATATCTAATCATAAATAGAGCTTAATAGGTTGATTTTCATAAACCTACCAAAGGAGATTCATAATAAATACCCCAAAAACCGCATCATAAAGATTATCAGACCGTTATACAGTATCGCAGAGGCTAGCACCTATTAGTAGGCTACATATAGCAACTACTATAAGAACAATCTTAAGATAGACCAATCATTTTTTAACCCATGCCTATTAATCTCTTCAACGCCAAAAATAGCTATTTTAGTATTATTATTATACAAACTAATAATACTATCAGACTATCTATACTAAAGTTCTCCTAATAAGAAGATATAGAGCTCAAAAAGGCTAACTTCACTACTAAAGCAAAACAGCAAATCAACCACAAGTCCCACTAATATTTAATAGTAGTATCATCACCTTTGGTAAAGATAGCAGTCTTATTCTTCACTAAAAGGGGCAAGGGTCCAAAATTAAGCTAATTAACCTAAAGGTATCCCTAAATAAATAAAACTAATAATATATTTAGCAAAGGGTAAGAGGGGTATATATCGCCTCTATCTACTAACCTGAGGCCTATTACAACCTATCTACCGCAGCCCAGCATTAAGATCCTACTGTAGAGAATAGAAAAGCCCTTAATTATCGCCCCAAATAGCAAAAAGAGAACCTCAATTAAGGCCTAACCTTCATACCTATTAACCTAGCTACAGCAAAACTTTTTATATTTATAAATAGGTCTTTTACTAATAATACTAACCTATTTTTATAGATCAGATTTATTATAGTTATCACTAACGAGGCTATTGCTAACAATAACAATACTTTTATAGTAACTAGCAATATCATCCACTTCAGTTCTACAAAGTGCAAAAGGGTTATATAAAGTATTCCAGCCTCTGAGGTCTATAGTATAGTAGCTAGCGCAGATTTAGCCTACGATATCGCCACTACACTACAAAAAATCACCACATACTTAAAGAAGCCTACTATCTCTACTATTATTTATACTAACTCGTATTTACTATATAAGTGCCTTATGAAGCTCAGCACTATAAAGGAGAAGCGCCTCATAATAGATATAATAGCACTTCATTAGTTATATAAGCGACGAGAGATATATAAGGTAAGGTGGATCAATAGAGATAATAACCTAGCCGATGCCTTTACTAAAGGAAGCCTAAATCTATCTCTCAAGCGATTTATTAAAAATAATATAGCGATAATTTGAATGGAAGGATAGGTAATAAGACAAGAGAAGGGCCACAAGGGCAACGATATCCCTCTTACTATAAAGGGCGATGCCCACGCTATCTAAGATAACGATAGAGGGATAAAGAGAGGCCTTTGAGGCCTATAATAGCTATTAAGGGTAGCAATGAAGGCATAGAGGAAGGCCTTGCGAAGGATTTGGTTTATATCGTTTTGGGATCTGCGAATAACTTCGTTTGTATCGTTTTGTATGGGTTATGGCGCGCCTGGCCTCAAAAGAAAAGACTGCCAGTGTCGCAATAACCCCCGTAACCCATGGAGTGGCAGGATGGGCACTCTGCGAGATACGATATTGTACGTATGTGCGTACGTTACGTGACCGTATTCGCAGGCCCAATATGGCACAACACCACTGCCGACGTAGCCATTTATATCTTAGACTCTTACACACACTCGCACTACAGAATAGCTTCAATACGAACAATACGTATTAGGGCTACGCGCGCGTACTGTCACCCACCCCGTGTGAAACCAACAGAGATAAAATAGTACTACTAGTAGCTCTTTATTATAGATAGGGTAGTTATACTCTATTAGTAATAGCTTCCTTGAGTGAAATACTACTAGGCGCTAGGTGCCCTCTAGATTAGCTTAGGAGAGTACTCCTCTAAGGGCAAACCTAGAGCAGTTAGTCTCTATTACTATCTTATGCTCTAAGTTAAATTAGTAGAGGACTAATCAGGTGCTAAATAGCCTCTTAAGCTTCCTAAATACCTTGTCTTAGTTCTTCCTCTAGCGGAATACTATATCTTTTTTAATAAGCTATATTAGTAGCTTAATAATCTCTCTATAATTAGATATAACTATACTATAGTAGTTAGTAAAACCTAGGAAGCTTTAGACCCCTTTAGGTAAAGTGGAGGATAGCTATTTAGTAATTATTTAGAGCTTCTTAGGATTATAAGATAGATCTTTTTCTACTATTATAATAAACTCTATATATTTAACTTTTTAATTAAGAACTTATATTTTATAGGATTGAGATTAAGTTTAGCTACTATTAGCCTCTAGAGAACCTCCTGGACTTTCTTCTTATAGTTCTCTCTTATTCTATTTAAGTGAATTAGTATATTATCTATATAGATAGTAATAAAGTTATTTAGGAAGTTTTATAGTTTATTATTAATATATTATTAAAAGCTATTGGGGGCGCTAATTAGGCTAAAGAGGTATATTGCCTTTTTAAATAAGCTATATCAAGTATAGAATGCTATTTTCTTCTAGTGCTCCTCTATAATCTATAGCTTATAGAAAGCTACTATAATATCTAACTTTATATACTATTTAGTTACACTAACTTAATATAATATCTTAGAGATTAATAGTAGGGCTTATTAATTCTTCTTAGTAATTATATTTAGTACTCTATAGTTAATATAGAAGTAAATACTTTTGCTTAGCTTTCTTATAAATAGTATTGGGGCCCTAGCTAGTAAGCTAGTAGCTTAAATAAACCCCTTATTTAAGAGGCTTTATAGGGTGTTTTTGAGTAGTAGTAGCTCCTCCTATAATATGCTATAAAGGGGTTTCTAGGGAAGTAGTATTTCCCTCCTATCTAGAATGGGAATGAGGTTAATCTAGTAGTTTGCCCCAGGCTAGCTAGGGGGAAGTAGGTAAGCCTTATTCGAGTTAAATAAGCTAGGGAACTCCTCTAGGATCTAGGCTAGTACTCTATATCATTAGGTCTCCTCTAGCTTTAAGTTAAGAGCCTTCTTAATATCTATAAACGTAACTACTTAAATTTATGCCTCTATAATACCTCTCTAGTACTTACTCTACCTCCTTACTAGGTATTCATAAATTGTGGAGAATAGCGCTATATCTAGGAATATTATAGCTCTTATCTCTATTATAAGGGATACTTCTTTCTACTCCTTTAAGTATAGCTTAATATAGCTCTAGCTATAGTATATCTAGTGGGCTATAGTATTATATATAACTTTATTCTGCTCTATTTATAGCTATTCTAATAGAATTTCTAAGTCAAGGCTTTCTACTATATATATAAATATATACTAGATATAGCTATTAGTCTCTAAATTAAAGGCTATTATACTTAGGGTATTACTTAGTAACAGATTACTAAGAGTATACTCCTTTATAGGTTACTCCTTTTTATAATATATAGAAAGTAAGGGTATTAGGCTAGAGACAAGCTAACTATTATATAGGTATTTTTGTTAGTATTAATTAGGGCATAAGCTAGATATTTTCTATTAACTCTAACTTATATAACAATAGGTTCACTATCTATTAGCTGCTCTATTTTATATTATTTCTAACCTAATATCTCCTCCTTAGTAGGCTTTAGGGCCTAACCTTGCTCCGGAGTTAGTTTTTTCCTAACTCTTTATTATCCTTAGAGGAGTATATCTCTATCTAGTAGTTCTCCTCCTCTTTTTAGGAAGTAGAATTAACTTTTAGGGTTCTAATTTTAGTAGCTTTTAGTAACTAGTTATTCTTTATAGGGTAGTGCTATATAGTATAGCTCTTAACTCTATAGGTATAGTAAGTGTGGGTATTCTTAAAGCAGGTATCCTTATTCCTTTACTACTAGAGATATACCAAGTAGCTTTTAGAGAATAACTTTAAGTTCTATTAGGGGCGATATTTTTCTTTCGCTTTTAAGACGCATACTACCCTAGTTATATAGGTATATCTATTAGTATCTTTAGCTACTAGCGTCTAGGAGGGCGCTTAGAGATAGTTTAGGGCCTTCTAGTATTTAATCTTCTAGGTAATATTCTAAACTTTTAAGAGCTACTTATTATAATTAGAAAGTAAGTTGATAGTAATTAACTAGTTTTTTAGCCTAAGAGTAAGAGCAGCCTCTAGGAGAGATATCTAGTCCTAGCTAAGCTAGTTACTACCCCCTATATTAGCTAGAGTCTATTTAAATCTTAATAAGAAAGCTAAAAGAAACTCTATCTCTCTCTACTAGAAGATCTATACTTACGCTACTACTTGAGGCTATAAGTTATTGTCACGAACAACGAAAGAGCGAAGGCTGGCGCGCTTTAATTACGCTGTATTGAGTGAATTCTGAGTTGAAGAAGGAAAAGTCTATCTGTGGGCTAATGTGGGCCTTGGAAGTTATAGAGCCCTCTATGGGTTACGTAACTTAGCGGTTACATAACCTAAAAGTTAGCCTAGTTAAATTCCACGCTATAAGTTGGGACCTCCCTGAGGGTTATATGACTTAGTAGTTATGTGACCTGAAATTCGGGCTAGTTATAGCTACGCTATAATATTACCCCCCCCCCCCCCCCCCTTAACTAATATTAATATTCGCATTAACTTAATTACATGCAGCTTAGACGGGAATATTATTATCTAGCGAGGTTACTAGGTCCTTGTCTCAGGCGGCAGCTAGTAGCTAGGCGGCGAGGCGTTTTAGCAGGCCCTTAGCTACTAGGTTAGCGGTGTGGAAGTCCTGTAGCGCTGCTAGCGCGTGTTTAAAGCTCTTAATGTTATACTAGGTAGGGTCTCTATTATATCCCTTCTAATTAGCGCTGTACTATAAGTTTCCCTAGTAGATGCAGCTAGCTATAACCCGAGCAACCTTATATTTTAGCTTATTATTAAATTTGATAGCTAGTAGCAGCGGGTTGAACTATTCTATTAGGGGGTTATCTATAGCTTTTTGGAGCTTCCTAGAGTGAAAAACCGGATAGTGGCTATATTCTTTTAGTAGATTGAGAACCTAAGTTCCCCCCGGGCTGGTAGCCTTAATTACCTAGGGGCTATCCCATAGTATAGAGAGTTTTAAAGAATTTTCATAGCGCTATCTAGCTATAGAGATATAAGTATAGTTACTAATAGATAGGTTATTTAGTTAGTACTAGTAGTTAGCTATATAGGTATAGTACTATTATACTATTGCTATATTCCCTTTAGTAATATCCTAGATATTATAAAGGCCATCAGCTAGCCTCTAGGCATTAGTATAAAAAATCTTCTCCTTTATACTATTAAACTTTATTATGCATTAATCCTAATTAAAGCTTATATGTGGGGAGTAGCCCTATTTAACCTTGAAGAGGGTAAGGCCTATTATCTTATTTGGGAGGGCGGCGTAAGTAAAGTCTATAGCTGGTAGTATTTCGCTCTAGTTATCCTAAAATTAGTTGATCTAGGGGCGTAAATACTAGGTCAAGTACTAGTTGAGGATCTCTATCTGCCTATTAGTCTTAGCGTGGCCTGCGGAAAAGAGCTAGATTATAATGCTGCAGATCTTATAGAGCTTATTCTAGAAATTAAATATAAATTGGGGGCCCTAATGTGACGTAATTATAATAAGAAAGCTAATATAGCGGAAGAAATAGGTATAATATAGCTAGGCTAGGTTATAGGCTATTACTATTTTATAGTAGGGTAGTAAGAAAGTCTTTTTTACTAAGCAATAAACTACTATAAATATATTATTATACCTATATTAATTAGGGGGGTATAATATAAAGTCTATAGTAATATACTCCTATAGGTAGATAGATAAATATAAGAGTCTTAATTTGCCTAGCAGTCTATCTCTAGGCTTCTAAACGTAGTAGCAGGTATAGTAGTTATAAATATACTAATTTATATCTATAATAAGTTATAGCTGGTAGTATTATTTCTTTTAGGAGCTTAAGTATCTTATATTACTAGCTTCCTATCTATTACTAATAACTTATTCCAGACTTTCTAGCGTTCCTTTCCTACTGCCGCAAGGTCTCTTAGCGCTCTCAGTAAGGGGGCTTCTAGGTCCCTATTTAGCTAAAGGACCTATTTAATAAGGAGATATCCCTATAGGTTAGTATCTAGCTTGAGACTATTAAGTGCTACTTCTAGTGAGGTAGTATTAGCTTATAATAGCTAATGGAGTTTATTAGCTATCTCTATAGAAACTAGGTAGTAATAGTACTTAAGTGTAGTTAGACTTATAGATTACTTACTATATATAGGTCTTTATTCTTATGGAATAGGGTATTAGCTAGCACGTTTTCCCGCTCTAGGTAGTACTAAATATAGAAGTTAAAGCTAGCTAGGATATCTAACTATTAGGCGTAGCAAATATTTATCAGCTGCTTTATTATAAAATAGAGTAGCAGCTAGTAATCTATAATAACCTTAAACAGTTAGGTTACTACTGAGAGTTTAGCGCGCTATTCCTCTAATATGAGAATAATAGCTAGTATCTCCTAGTTATAGATAGGGTAGTTTATTTCTGCTAGCGATATTATCTTTAAAAAGTATACTATAGGGTGCTATAGCTAATTATTGGGCTGCTATCAGAGGAGGGCGGCCGCACAAACTAACTCCAAAGCACCTATCTCAACTCACGTTAGTAGTTCTAGGCGCTAGTATTAAAATATAGGGGCCGAGGTAAGGGCCTCCTTTAGCGCTATAAATACTATATTATAGTTACTACTAAAAGTAAACTTAGCGCCCTTTATAATAAGTTTTATAAGCGGGCGCGCTACTTTACTATAGTTAGTAATAAAGCGGCGGTAGAAGTTATAGAACTCTAGAAAGGACTAGATCCCTCAGACTATAGTTAGTAGTTACTAGTTCTTTATTATAATAGAAACCTTCTCTAGGTTAGAGCTAATTCCTTTAGTTATAATAATAAACCGTAGGTAGTACGTAGTTATTATACTGAATTTATATTTCTTAATATTAGCCTAGAGACTAGCTTAGCGTAGCTAATCCAGAACTTTCTTAATATGCTCCTCATACTAGAGGGGGTCTTTAGAGTATACTAGTATATTATCTATATATACTATATAGAAGTTATTAAGATAGTCTATAAGTATATTATTTATATGGCGCTAGTAAGTTGCTTAGCTATTATAGAGCCTAAATAGCAGGAACTTATATTCATAGGGCCTATAGCGAGTTTGAAAGATTATTAGGTCTTCTAAGTTAGAGTAGATATAGATCTAGTAGAAGGCCTAATAGATATTATTCTTCATAAATATCTTAGCTTAGCTAATTTAGCTCAGAGTCTTATTAATTCATAATAGGGGGTACTAGTCTTTCTTAATAAACTTATTTAGCTTTTAAAACTTAATATAGAAGTAGAGGCACCTATTAGCCGTTTTAATAAAGAGGGTTAGGGACGCAAAGGACGCATACCCTAGCGCTATAAACCCCTTCTTTAGATTGTCTAGGAGGTACTGCTGGGTAGCCTTAAGGTCTGAGAGCGACTATTTATATAGCCGGTAGAACGTCAGCTATTCTTTAGCATTAGGCTTAAGTTTGATTTTATAGTTACAAGGGTAATAGGGCGGTAATATATTTCTAGCTACTTTACTAAAGTAGTTCTTTTAATTGTAGAGATATAATAGGAGTTATGTCTTAATTAGGTATTAGTTTTTAGTTTTATTTATCTCTAGGAGGTTAATGCCTATCTATTCTTCTTCTTTCTTATTAGTAACTATTAAGTTAAGCTTATATAGCGAGATTAAGCCTAGCTTAATATCTATTTACCTTAGGTTTATTTTAAACCTAATAGCTCTAATAAATACTATACTTAGGATCTCTTTTGCCTATTAAGCCTTAGGGCTAAGAGGTTTAAGCTTTTTTTAGGGGTCTAATTAAGTTTAGGCTATAGGCATGGTGCCTTTTAGCACCCTATCTATTCTTTATAAGTTTCTATTATAACCTAAGCTTCCTAGCATCTAGTTATGCTATAGGACTTTTGTTAGGGTCTTTGTTTTGCTCCCTGCAGCCTTCTAGGCCTTCTCTAGTTATTTATTAGCTTTAAAAGCAGCCTGGCGTTATTTAGCGTTAAGTTAATGCTCTATATCCACGCCTGCGGGCTATAAAAGGTTTTCTATATTACGTATAATTATATATAGAAGATTCCGCGCTGCGGGAAGGTCTTTAGGCTAATATAAGTGCTAGTATTATATATCCACGCTGATATTATAGTGGTTAAACTATAACTAGCTAAGAATAAGATTATATCTCCCTATATTAAGTTAGAGGAGGGGTATATATATTAACTCTTAGTAGTTTACTTGTATATAGGTTATCTATACTATAGTTATAGTATCTAATAGTTTGCTATTACAAATAGTAGGAATAAGCTACTATAACGTATTGCATTTAGTGTAGCCAAAATCCCTTAGTAGTAGGGTAATTTAGGTGTTTATAAAAGCGTAGCTATTTGCTCTAGTATTAAAAAGAGCTCTAAGGTAAATATTATGTCTATTAAAGACTAAAACTAATTCTTTCTCTAGTAGTATACTACTAATTAGTTAATATAAGTTAATAGATACTATTATTAATTACTAATCTTATATTTTCTCTTCCCCTAGTAGGGAGTTTACTTTTATCAGGGGTCCTAGTTTTCTAATATATTAGGGGTTTTAGGGGTCTCTATAGCCTCTACTAGCTCTATAATATTTACTATAGCTTTAGCTTTTTTATAAGCGTAGTCTTATGAGGTATAGCCTATATTACTATAGATAAAACAGGCGCCTTACTTATAGAGCTTCTTATATAGAGCCTCGGGGATATAATTGCAGTTAGTTTGGGCCTAGGCTAACCATATTTAGGGGTTTCCTCTATTTGAGTTATCTGCGCGGGCGGCGGGGGTTAAACTATAAGTAGTAGTTTAATTAGCTATAATTAGCGCTATAATATAAGCTATAGTATAGACCTATATAGTATAATCCTAGAAATTAAGGTCGTTATTTATATTATAAATAGAGCACTAGTTTTATAGGGAGATAAGTAGCTTCTTATTGAACCTCTAGCGCTATTAGACCTCTAGGAGCTCAGACTTCTAAATAAGCTTAGTAAAGGTTACTTACTTAAGATAAATAGCTTTAAATAAGATTATGAGGTTATTAAACTTTATTTAGGCTTTATCTCTCTAAATAGAGTTTATAAAGGTGCTCTCAAGCTCCTTAATAAGCTGTTCTATAGTTAAGATCTAGGGCTAGTCTTCCTTAAGGAGGGGTGAGATTATATTATAGGCTATACCTCTAAGACGTAAGAATATATACTTAAAGCGCTAGGAGTTATTATAATACTTACTACTATTAAGGTAGATCTTAATATAGAGTAGCTAGATATTAAACTTTAGGTGCTTTAGGTTATGAGTATTATTACCTATAAAGATAGGGACCTTAGGTATTTTAGTAGATTAAATACTACTATGACTAGAGGTTAATAAGGGGGAGTCCTTTTGAGGGTGGGTCTCTAAGTGATCTATTTAGTTGAGGAGGAATTAGATAGCTGCACTAATATTACTAGATGGGGTAGTAATAGAAGGAGGAGTATTAGAGATCTCATACTTAAAGCGCTAGAGAAGAGCTATATTTACCTCTTAGGCTTTATTATACTCTTAGTAAGCTTAGTTGTATTTCTAGTAATAGCGCTTAAGGGTTTTAGCTTATTTAGTAATATTATTTATAGCGTTTACCTCTTCTAGGTGCTTATAGAGTTCTTGATTCTTATATTCTAGGTAGAGGGTAGTATTATGAAGCGTGCGGAGGTTATTACTAACTATAGTATAACCAGCGTAAAGAAACTGAGACTTAGTGCTCTAGGCTGCTCTCTTAATAAGCTAGTCTTAAATCCAGGCGAAGGTTAAGTTTAGGTTCTTCTAGAATAACTAAGTTATTATGTTAAGAGTGAATATAATTTTCTAGCTCTCTCTTAGGTAGTTATAGTCAATAATAAGAAGGTTAGGGAGCTTTTATAGATCCTAAGTAGCGCTCTAGGTAAGGCCTTTGCGTCCTTTAGTATTAAGGTTAATAAATAGGCTATTGATTAGCTATTCCCAGATTAGTTTATTTAGGTTAAAGGTCTTAAGATCTTTACATAGTGGGGTGTTATAGTTAGGCAGCGCAGTGTAGCAATATTAGACTGCTTTTATATAAGGTTCCAAAAACCTTCCGGTATTAAGCGTTAGGGTTATTACTACCTTCTAGCTATAACTAGGCGGGCGTAATTCACTTAGTATAGTAGAGGGGTATATTAATTAAGTTGGGGATAATAAAGTAGGGGTTTAATTAGCTAAGCACTTAGTTAGGTGCTATGTTTATTATTTTGAGTTATTTAATAATGGGGGTTTTAGTAATTGGAGATATTATTCTTCTATCTCTAGAGAAAAATTAGTAAACTTAAAATAGTATTACGTAAACTTAGAATAGTGTTACGAATAACGAAAGGGTGAAGGCTAGCGCGCTTTAATTATGCTATATTAAGTGGATTCTGAGTTGAAGAAGGAAAAGTCTATCTATGGGCTAATATAGGCCTTAGAAGTTAAAGAGCTCTCTATAGGTTATGTGACTTAGCGGTTATATAACCTAAAAGTTAGCCTAGTTAAATTCCACGCTATAAGTTAGGACCTCCCCGAGGGTTACGTGACTTAGTGGTTATGTGACCTGAAATTTGGGCTGGTTATAGCCGCGCCGTGACATTATAACCCTTCTAGGTTTAGTTAAAATAAGCTATAAAATCCTTAGAGTTATATATTCCTCTCTTACTACTTACTCTATAAAAAGTAGAGACTACTAGTTAGGAGTTAATATCTAGATATAAATTAATAATATACAATGCCTCTATATTTATAGAGTAAAAGACCTAATTAATTATAAGAATATATCTTATCTATTACGCCTATAAGGTATATTCTCTCTACTAACTTAAGAACTTTAGGAGTAAGAGTAGTAGCTTCTAGGTTATTATACTAAGTATTACTAGTAGTCTTCTAGTAGTAGTTATCTAGGGGAGCGTAGCTAATTACTAGTTACTTCTCTATAGCTCCTATATTTACTACTAGAGATAGTTTAATACTATTACTAAGTTAGTATATAATAGCTCACCTTAGCTATTAGCTATTAGGTTATTAACTATCTTAGTAACTAGTGGGGAGTAGCGCTTAACTATCTCTTATTATTATAGTAGTAAGCTTCAGATATATAAAGAGCTAGACCTAAGTCTATATAATAAGAGGTAGTATAATACTATTTGTTTAAAGCTAAAAAGGAAAAGAAAGAGTTTTTTGCTTTAGCAAGGTTATGCCAGGTTTATAGGTAGCTACTAGGTGGGCCCTAAGCGGTGAATCTGGGCAGAAGCCCAGATAGTTCTAACTAGGCGTAGCCTATAATAAAGACCTAGTAAGCTTAATTATTGCAATAGTATTAGGATATCTATTATAAGCAATTAAACTATTAAGAATATTTCTAAGGCCTTTAAGGATTATAGTAGCTACTCAAGGGGGCTTAGTTACTAGCTAGCTTATTAGCTTAATATAGGGTATTATAATTATTAGTGTGGTTCAGCTAGAATCCTCTGCATTTTCTAGACTTATTATACTAATAGTCCTATTGCGGGGAATCTTAATAGGAGTATAAATAACTCCAATAAGCAGAGTCATCTAGTATACCTAAGTAGAGAGCATAATAGGCTCCTAGGCTAAATGAGCGTAAGCATACTAAATAGTATAGTATTTCTTATCTATAAGGAGGAGATATATATCTATTATATCTATTATCCTAGGCTTATAGAGAAATTATTAGAGTTCTGAATTAAGGAATTAATAAAAGACTATAAGTAGCTAGTAGGAAGTAATAGATCCCTATACTCTCACGTGCTTAAAGACCTTATAGGCGTATTAGTAGATATTATCTTTGCTATTAATCTAGTTAAGAGTAAATTAATTCTCCTAGAGCTAAGTCTAGGCTTTTACTATAGTAGGGGCGAACTTCTATTAGATAGCGCACATAATGCGGGTAACCCATTTAACTAGTAGTACTACTGCTCTATATCTATAAAAATATAAACCTATTTAAAAAGAGTGGAGCCTTAGAGGAGAGTCTCTCACTAAGTAGTAATAGCTATATTGTAGTGGGGATATTTAGCTAGAGCTAATAAGTAGGAGAGCTAACTATCTATTTTATAATAGTATATAACTCTATAGTTATAGAAAACTATCTCCTTATTATACCTCAAAGTGAGAGTATTAAGCTAAAATACTCTATAGTTCTGAAATATCTGGGGCTAGAAGGGCGCTAGGGCTAGTTATTATAGTAAATATAGTAAAAGATATTACTTTTACTTTTATAACTTTAACTCTATATATCTCTATGAATACTAGGAATAGAGTAAAACAGAGTCTATATTTTAATTTCCCTCTCTAATACGCTCCGAATGATATATATTTTTATACTATTTAGATAGGGGTGAAGATATTCTAAATATAAAATTGACAGAAGAAAAGGTTCAGACACTGCGCGTGCAAAATCCCACAGGAGTTAAGGATTTAGAATCCTATAGGATTTATACTCAGTAAGCTCCTACACTTACTAAGCGCGTACGCGTTACAAAGTACGTACTGGTTACGCGTTAAAGTACGTACTACTGCGAAAACTGCAGTTTATCTATATCGACCTTTTCCCCGCCTTCTAGCGCTTTAGATTTTGAAGATACACATACAAAATATACATCTTTTCATATCTACATTTTTCTCTCTATCTAACTATTATGCTACAAACCCAGAAAAATTACCCTTATACACCATTCTTTGCCAGAATTCTATTTATATTATTCTGGAATCTTTACTTCTTCTCTCACTACTTTTATAGCCGTGCTAACAGTTATGCCTAAGTAGTAAAACCCTATGTAACTACTAGAGTAAGAATATCTAAGAAGAGGCTATATAGGTTCTAGAAAGTATTAGAGGTTCTACTATAGGTATACTAAGGTAATAAGTAATAAGGGGGTTACTAAGGAACTCTAGGTACTAGCAAGCTATAGCTAGGGGGACCCTACTATAGATAGCCTAGTAGAGTAGTACTTTATCTTACTACTTCTAGGCCTAGGGAGGCTATTAAAATAGTAGTATTCCTAGCGGGACTAGTATAGGTACTATCTAGAGGAGCTAGTATAATAGCAGTCTTCTTAGTAGAACTAGTATAGGTAATATCTAGAGGAGCTAATAGAATAGCAATTTTCCTAGTAGGACTAGTATAAATACTATCCAGTAGGGAATATAAGGAGTTAGTGGGATATATTAATAAGGTAGTAATATAACTTACAGTTAGGAGTTTTAATAATATCTCGAGAGGTACTTAAGTCTCTACTTTTATTAGTGCTCTAGGTTCTTGAGGAGGCTGCTTTAGTAAAAGAGGAGTACTTAGCGGCAGAGCGGCTATAAAGATAAGCCATCCGGGTTTACAAACTTAGATCTCTTTAGGGCTAAGGTCGCTAAAAGAGCTGCAGAGAGTACTAGATTTATAATAATAAAGAAAAACCCTTATTATACTACTAATAGGCTCCCTTAGTAAGTAGGTATTAATATTCTAACTATTAATATTAAGTAGCTTATTAAGCTGGCTAGTATTGCAAGAAGCCTGCAGAATGTGAAGCATTTAGCTTATATATTGATAGAGACTACTTCTTTCTACTATATTATATAAAAAAGCCTAGCTAAAGCTGCGAACTACTAGATTATATTTATAGCAATTAATAAAACCTATAATATAGCGAACGTTTATTTTATTACGCCTCTATATAATAGAGCGAAGGAAAAGATAACCTAGTAGTAGACTTTTGCTAGTTTATTATAACGCAGTCCTTAGAGCTTAAGCCTAAATATAAGCTCTTATTCTAATATAGACGTCTTATATACCTCTTTTAGGCTCTCACTATAAAGCAAGCATAGGGTAGAGGGACTTAATAAAATTAAAGGTCTAAAAAAGAAGATCTAGTAGTTATACTACTAGATATTAGTATCGTCTTAGTATATCTATAGTAATACTAAGGGGGTAACAAGATGTTTAATAAATAATATATAATAAAATAATAAAACATAGATCTTAGTATAAAAGGAGTAAAAGTCTTATGTTATTATATCCTATTCTACTAGTCTTATTTATAGATAGCATATGCTACGTAATAGTAGCAGTATGCCACGTAGTAATAACTCTATATTATAGTATGTAATAGTAACTGCGCATTATTTATATAGTAATAAGGCTAGTCTCGCCCGCTGCCATCCTATAAATACAGTGCTAATAAGTTTCGCAATAAGAACGCTTTTTTTTAACTGTATCTTTGCGAATAACTGCAGTTAGTAATATCGATATAGACTCTATAAAGCTAACTTCCCTTTACGCAACGTATTATTTCACTATATTTACGAACCCTCGCTATATATAGGCAAACCCTACTCTATGCGGGACTCTACGCAAGTTAGTACCCTTCTGAAAGGTTCTGAATCCCTTCAGGAAGGTCCTGAACCCCTTCCCAAAGGTTCTAAATACCCTCATACTTCTAAGGTAGCTAAGAAGTCCGCTTCGCTATTCCTTCAGAATCTCTACTACGCCGCCACTTTTACCGGTCAGGCTACTTCCCTTCTCACCGCTCGCCCTCGCGCTCGTCAGCCTCCCCAGCCTTCTCAAGCCCCCGCGAAGCCTATACGCCGCATTCGGCCGTTTAAGCCGCAGATATTTGCGCCCCCGCCGCTTTAGAGCGCCTAGGGAAAGTCAACGCAACCGCCCCAGTTAACGCGACCGCTATAGGAGGGACTACACCCCACTGGCTCGTATTGGCCTCTCCGCCTATATATACTAATGGGAGACTCGTGCCGCCTAGCCAATAATAATATGTGGCTCTAGCTCTACTAAGCTGCCCCTACGGCTGCGATTCTGCTCTACTGCGCTACTGCTACTCTTGCTGCTGTTGCGATAGTAGGAAGACCTCTCTAAGAACGCTTATGAAGCGTACTATAGAGGGTAGAACCTTAATAACTTCGACTTTAACTGCGTGGGCTTCTTATGCTTTGAGAGAAGTAATATAAGTAACTTAAAAGAGGCTTCTATAAGTAATTTAAAGACCTCTAAGAAAGGCTCTATAAGCGATTCAGAAGAGAACTCTGCGAATAATTTAGAGGACTCTAATAAGGAAGGCTTTATAACTAATAAGAAAGGCTCTATAAGCAATAAAAAAGGCTCTATAAGCGTTGAGAAGGACTCTATAGGTGAAGATGATAATAATGAGGGATATGCTTTTTTTGAGGGCTCTAAAGATAGTTTGGATCCTGACTGCTGTGAAGGGCGGGCCCCACAAAGGGGCGTAGTGCTGCAGCCAGTAGCATCTCAGCCTTCAGTGCATGCGCGCGCGCGCAGCGGCACTACTAATTGAGCCAAATGCACACAAAAAGTACGTAACAACAAGTCATGCACTTGTTGTTTGGCTGCACTTAAGTACGGGATGTGTCCGCCCACTGATGCGATTGTGGCGTAGCCCGTAGCAATGGGGCATAGGCCGTAACAGCTGCTCTGCTAATTCCGCTAAGCATGTTGATAATACTGCGGACGACTATATAGCTAAATGTAGCTATAATAAAGACGTTTATTACCACGCTAAGTATAGAAATAATACGGCAGATACTGCGTAGCTAAATATAGCTATAATAACGACCTTTATAGATATACTAAGCATAGTTATAATACTGCAGATAACTATATAGCTAAATATAGTAGAAATACTGCAGATAATACTATAGCTAACTATAGCAATAGATATAGAGATAGATATAGCGATAGTTATAATAATTATAATTATAATTTAGATGCGTATTATAATAAGGAGCGTTGCTAACTAACTTATAGATCTACTCTCTTCGCGCTGCCTTAGGCGCATAAAGCTTTAAATAATAGAATAGATATCGCTTTTATCTATTGGGTTACGTAATCAACGGATGACGTAATCGATAGCTTAAAAGCGTAATTATATATATAAAAAACTTAGTATTAAAGTCTCTATCTTCTAAGTAAGCGAGAGTATCTCGGGGAGTAGCGCTTCTTTTATACTTACGGCTCAGGTTCTAGAACCCTCTAGGCCGCATAAGCTGCTTGCGTATGCCGCCCCACGTATTCTATATGGGATTGCTATTAAGTCATAGCATAACCTTAACCTAAGTTAGGTTTAAGCTTATTCTAGGGAGCAGATACTAGCATCTTTATTAACCTTCTAGAGGCTTCTTCACATAGTATATACAGTACTAATAGCACTGTGATATACTGTGCTCTATATTTAGCCTCTATTATATATTCCTAATAGTATTATTATATATAGCCCTTATATTATTAATGATATCTCTTATATTATCTACTGCAGTATAGTATTGCGCCTCTGCGCTGCTGCGTATTTATACGCGCGCAGCAATAAAGACTATTGTCTTTTCTTTTATAGAGGGGCAGATATTACTATACTGCATGTATTCTATGTACTGTTAGGTAGATACTGCTGTTAGTTACCGCCTAGCTATATATATAGACCGCCTGCATGCATCTGTATGCAGCCTCTCTTAGCTAGTATCAACCTAGTATATTAGCATATTACCCTATAATAGAAGAACTCTAGTAAAAATAAAATTAAATTTTTTAGAAGAAAAGTAACGGTTAAGTTTAAAACTAACTTAACTAGATGTAATAGATATTAAAGACTTAATAACTACGAGTTTACTTATATCCAAAAACAAACTGTAATATATCTGAATCTAATAATGTAGATAATTTAATAGAATATTTAGACTGAATAATAAAATTCAACCTAATAATATATCTAAACCTTATAATACTAATACAATTGTATCTAACTAGAGTAATACTAATACTTAAATAAGTAGTTCTACTTTAATTAAAAAAGGTTACTCTAATTAAGAAGAGGGCTACTCTAATTAAGATGAAGTTAACTCTAACTCAACCTAGAGCATGCTAATCTATTTAAGTTCTATTATTATCTGATAAAAACCCTATTTGGAGTATTATAAGGAAGCAAGATTAATAATTCCTATTCATACTAAATACTCACCTAATTAATATAGCGCTCTTAATTATATTATTAATATCATTGATTAGAACTAAAGGTGTATATTATCTTCTTTTTGAAGAAACTAATAATTTCTAATACTATTTATATATGAATACCTAACGTAAATATAAATAATAAGAATTAATTAAGTAATTTAGTATATAAAAAGATTAAAAATACCTTAAAAAGGGAATTATTCTAGCGTTAACTATTATAATAATAGCTATAATATTTTATAAAAGTAAATTACTAGCTAAGGTAAAGTAGCCCTAAAACTACTAATAAACTAATTAAAATATCTGTACTCTTCTTAGACCTGAACTAGTATGTAATATCTTCTTAATCCCATAATAAATTAAAATATGTAAAATTAATTTAGTCTAAAGAAGATTTAAACCTTAATAAATAATAATATCTCGACTATAAGTAACAAAGATAAAGCTCTAATTCATAATAGTATATAAAGGTTCTTTATATTTAAAATCAAGAAATCTAATATAACTTAGAAATGTTTTAAGTATAAACTTGAAATTTCTCATATAGATATTAAGCTAATAGACTAAGTTACTAAGAAAGCTAATAATACTTAGAAGTTAAATAAATATAATATTAGTAAATCTAATATAAATATTAAGCTAATATTCTAAGCTTTAATTCATAAGCTTGACATAATAATTTAATATATAATCTAAAAATAAAAATGAGATTGAAATTTAGATAATACTTAATATCACGATTAAGATTTCTAATCTAACTAAAACATTGACTTTAGTTTAATTAATAGTTATTATAAATATTTAACTAACTAATAGAGTTAATATAGCAATCTAATAGAGATAATAAATAAATAAATAGTTTATATAGATATAATTAGATATAAAGAGTAATAATATAATATAATAAGTAGTTATAAAAAAGGGATATAGTTATAGTTTAGTAATAGTTTCCTATTTTTAAGGTATATAATAGTATTTATAGTATTAAGAATAATTTTTTTTTCATATTTTTAGAAAGGGGAATATTGCTATAGGCACGTGACCCTATAGGGTCACCACATGTACCTTAGGACCCGCAATACTTGCTAGCTTCAAATCCATACATCTTACATACCACATCCATAACACTCTCTATCCAGTCCCATCCAGTCCTGTTTTGGCCTTCAGCGACAGCCTGTGCTACCTCCGCCCCTTTTTCTAGCCGGACCAGCCCAAACAACTACAAACAAAAGAAAGCGTGTCCATTGCCCCGCCCCGGTGCGCCAAGGCCAAAAAAAGGCCCCGCGCCACAGAAATTTTCGGTTTCTGATACTGAGTAGCCTCGATCACAGGCAGCCTGAGAGGCGCCCAGTCTCCATTTCTAGGGGCATTTGGCACCTGGCTTCACGCGTAAGGTACTTCAAAGTCCCTGGGGGCTTCTGTCACCTCTGGCCGTGCTCCCCTTCCCGGCTGACGGCAGTCGCTGGAAGGCCTTTGTCTCTGCCAGTTGGGCCGCCATTCTGCTATGTACTCTCCACAGCTTGCTCGCCGCCCGCCTCAAGGCTCCCGCTCGTCGCCTTGACCCCCCCCCCCCCCCCAATTTCTCACACGCACACACACGTCCTCCCTCGCCCTCGCCCTCGCCCTCGTCCA